>CM045742.1:15000-285000 GCA_024760905.1 Plotosus lineatus | reverse complement strand
GTCTTTTACTCAGGGCCACTGTTTCTAAGCCATACAACATCGCTGGCCTCATCACTGTCTTGTACACTTTTTCCTTCATTATTGCCGATACTCTCCTATCACACATAACACCGGACACTTTTCTCCATCCATTCCAACCTGCCTGCACACTCTTCTTCACCTCTTTTCCACATTCTCCATTGCTCTGGATTGTTGAGCATAAATACTTAAAATCCTCCACCTTCGATATCTCTACCCCCTGTAACATCACCATTCCTCATGGGTCCTTGTCGTTCACACACATGTATTCTGTCTTACTGAGGCTAACCTTCATTCCCCTCCTCTTCAGAGCATACCTCCACCTCTCTAGATTTTCCTGCACTTGTTCTCTGCCCTCACTACAGATCACAATGTCATCTGCAAACATCATCGTCCATGGAGAATCTTGTCTAACCTCGTCTGTCAGCCTGTCCATCACCATAGCAAACAAGAAGGGGCTGAGAGCTGACCATTGATGCAGTCCCACCTCTACCTTGAACTCTTTTGTCACACCGACAGCAGACCTCACCATTGTCTTACATCTCTCATACATGTCCTGCACCACTCTCTGCATACTTCTCAACATACTTCTCTGCCACTCCAGACTTCCTTATACAATACCACAGTTCTTCTCTCGGCACCATGTCATATGCTTTCTCCAGATCCACAAAGGCACAATGCAGATTCCCTGACCTTCTCTGTACTTCCCTATTAACATTTTCAAACACTGCATCTGTGGTGCTCTTTCTTGGCATGAAACCAAACTGTTGTTCACAAATGTTGACCTCTGCCCTTAGTCTAGCTTCCACTATTCTTTCCCATAACTTCATTGTATGGCTCATCAACTTTATCCCTATGTAGTTGCCACAACTCTGTACGTCTCCCTTCTTCTTAAAAATGGGCACAAGCACATCTGCTCACTTTCTAAGACCTTGTTGAATATTCTTGTCAGAAAATCTACTGCTACCTCCATTAGACACTTCCATACCTTCACTGGTATGTCATCAGGACCAACTGCCTTACCACTCTTCATCCTGTTCAATGCCCTCCTCACTTCACCCTTACTAATCTTTGCTACTTCCTGGTCCTCAATGGTCACCCCTTGTACTCTTTGTTCTCTCTCATTTTCCTCATTCATCAGCTCTTCAAAGTACTCTTTCCATCTTCCCAGCACACTTCTGTCATCAGTCAATACATTTCCCTCTCTGTGCTTTATCACTCTAACTTGCTGCACGTCTTTCCCACCTCTATTTCTCTGCTGTGCTAACCTGTATAGATCATTTCTCCCTCCTTACTGTCTAACCTATCATACAACTCATCATACTCCCCCTGTTTGGCCTTTGACACCGCTACCTTCCACTTACGCTGTCTCCCTGTACTCCTGTTTACTCTCTTCGGTCCTCTCTGCGTCCCATTTCTTCTTAGCTAACTTCTTCGTTTATACACACTCCTGCACTTCCTCATTCCACCACCAAGTGTCCTTATCTACTTTCCTTCCAGAGGACACACCAAGTACTCTCCTACCTGTCTCCCTGATCACATTTGCTGTGGTTGTACAGTCATCTGGAAGCACTTCCTGACTACCCAAAGCCTGTTTCAACTCCTCCTTGAAGACAACACAACACTCTTCCTTTTTCAGCTTCCACCACTTTGTCTTCTGCTCTGCCTTTGCCTTCTTCACCTCGCTCACCATCAGCTTCATCCTGCACACCATCAACCTATGCTGTTTGGCAACATTCTCACCCACTACTACTTTGCAGTCACTGACTTCCTTCAAATTGCATCGTCTACACAAGATGTAGTCCACCTGTGTGCTCCTACCTTCGCTTTCATAAGTCACCCTATGCTCCTGTCTCTTCTCGAAGAAAGTATTCACCACAGCCATTTCAATCCTTTTTTCAAAATTGATCAACATCTGTCCTTCTGTGTTCCTGTCCTGGATACCAAACCTGCCCATCACTTCCTCATCCCCTCTGTTTCCTGCACCAACATGTCCATTGAAGTCTACACCAATGACCACTCGGCCGAGGCCCGGGTTAACAATGACCGCCATCAGTGCTGTTCATCAACAGGGTGTTGGTGGAAAATGGACCACTGTTGGTCAATGAAGGAGAGGCGGGAGAGATTATGCCTCAAAATTGATTTGGAGGAGTTAATGAAAGTGACCAAGAAGAATGTCTTGACTTTCCTTCGGAGACTATTGTTCCTGTGAGCCACCTCCCAAATAAGTTTGATTTTTTTTTTTTTTTTTCATGGTCAGGATCACAGGCATGTGATCTCTTTTTTCAGAATTATCCAGTCCTTACATCTTGGTCTAATGACACTATTCACTTAATAAATAAAACATCAGAACCTCGATGTCAGGTTTATAAAACCTACAAGAGGTTCTAATCAGTGATGGCTACTCTGGAAAACTGACTTGAATTTAATTTACTTTAAAGGGAGATAAATATAAGAATGTGTCCCTGGTTTATTTGTTGGGTTAAATTATAAAAATGACAAGAAACTATTAACTGTATGTGTGATATGTTGGAGCATAACACCTTTCTAGGAGGGATTTGGTAGCTTTGTTGTTAAGGGTTTGGGCTCTAGAAGATCAGGGCTAACTCTCCAATACCATCAGACTGCCACTGTTTGGACCTTGAACAAGGCCCTTAATACTCAAATATTTAGTTGCTGCTCAAATGGGATAAATATGTAAGTCACTCTAGATGACTGCATCTGCTAAAAGTCATAAATGTAACTTTATCTGTAGGTGTGTAATTAACAAAGGTGAGATGTTTATTAGTTTCAATATGTTGAAGTAAGTCAAAATATTCCAAGTGATATACTTATTTTCAATAAGGGCAGCGGTAGCCTGGTGGTAATGCCTGGCTCACTGATCCAAGAGTTGGAGGTTCAAGCCACACTCTCAACAAGTTGCCACTGTCCCCCCAATGCAGCTAACTGGGTTATCAAAGGCCAGCCATGTCTCTCTCTGTCTATGATGTGAGGTGTAAAAAACCATTGCTGACTTTCGACAAGAGTAGGCTGCATAGCCGTCATCGTGCTCCTAATCAGGATTCGGAGTCCCCTGAGGCAGTTTGTCCACAGCAACGTTCTGGCAACTCCTGCAGCAGCACTGGAACCCAGTCGTATCGTCTTCTGCCCTTCCATTGGATCCTTCCGGTTGGCCAAGAGGGTCGACTTGCTGCTTGGGTAACAGCCTATCCTCCATACTTCCTAGCCAGGCTCTGCCCACTGAAGAGTGTCACCAACCAGAATACCAGCCAGAGCGCAGCTCTATAATGCTTCGGACTGATGTAGGCCTACTACTACTTATTTTTCACTTTACTGTCTGTACATGTATTTCTATTCATATGGTATGTATTGTAGTTCATATTCAGAATGTATTCACAATTATACACAGTTCATAGTTTAAAAATTATCACCTCAAAGACAATGACTTCCACGGTGACATTTGAGGGAAGAGCCAGTTCAGGCTGGTAGTGATTTACCATCGCTACCAACAGATGCAGAGTCGCCAGCAGGTCTCGACTGTGAATAACTTAACAGCAGAGAGACCCTTAATCACACATTCAGCTTATTACACAGTTACATATTCAATTAGTTTTGGTTAATTGAATGAATGGGCTGTGACAGTGGGCCGTGACAGATTTTTTAGATTGATTTGTTTAATTTGTGCGATGAAGAGCTCGAAACAACCAAAGAGCCTCTCTTGGGGGCCCTTGAACAAACCCACTGACTCTAATTTGCACAGCTAAATGCTTGGGTTATGTTCGGTCTCACACTGCTAAGGCATAATGTTATCAGTACTAAGCAATACTAAATTCAATTAACAGAATTAATCAATGAGAATGATATAAAATTTAATTCAGAAGATACAGTGAATAAGTGACAGAGCCAATAATTACTTACGTTTGGCACTCCATTTAGCTGCACTGTCTCCTTTGGCATCAAGCCTGAGCTCCTGGTTGACTGCCTGTATAGTTAACTCCAGTTTGCACATCTGGGCAGCATTGGTTACTGCGATCTCTTCTACCCCTAAATGCACTCCTCCTAATCTGCCTACGATACCAAAAAAATAAACATTGTGCAACATGCTGAACATTAAATAATATTTCTGTAATAGATGTTGCACTGAGAATGAATGAGAGTTTTCTACTCAGGAGGTGGTGAATCACAAGTCCATCAAAGATGTCTTCCTCTAGAGTCTGGACCACAATGTGCTCTGGCTTCAGAGTAGTGTTGATCCATTCAACCAGTACCTGTTATTAAGTTATAGTTGCCAGATATGGATATAATATCTCCACAGTGGAGGACAGTAGAAAAACAGTAATACCAGGATCTCACCTCTTTAAGCTTCACTAGTTTGGGATCATTTAAAGATGAAGGCTGGATTATTTTTCTTCTTTCTCCTGCATGATGAAATGAATTCAGTGGTATGCAGTGATGAAAAAAATGTTCTTCCTGTCCACTTAAAACTTTGTATGCAGGGATTCTGAATTTGAATGTTTGTGATAAACTAAATGTTTCAGAGTCCCTTCATGGTTTGAGCTAAGTTTTCTACTGCTGAAAAAAATATATCAA
This sequence comes from Plotosus lineatus, assembly GCA_024760905.1. Lineage (NCBI taxonomy): Eukaryota > Metazoa > Chordata > Actinopteri > Siluriformes > Plotosidae > Plotosus > Plotosus lineatus. Next base: position 280,392 of record CM045742.1, on the reverse strand, counting down.
AAGAACCCCCTGGGTTATCATCATAAGTCATCATACGCCCCCTGTTTGGCCTTTGACACTGCTACTTTTGCCTTATGCTGTGTCTCCCTGTACTCCTGTTTACTCTCTTCAGTCCTCTCAATGTCCCACTTCTTCTTAGCTAACCTCTTTCTTTGTACACACCCCTGCACTTCCTCATTCCACCACCAAGTCTCCTTATCTCCTTATCTACTGTCCTTCTAGAGGACACACCAAGTACTCTCCTACCTGTGTCCCTGATCACATTTGCTCTAGTTGTCCAGTCATCTGGAAGCACTTCCTGAACAGCCAAAGCCTGTTTCAAATCCCCCTTACGCTGGTCCCAAGCCCGGAAAAATACAGAGGGTTGTATCAGGAAGGGCATTTGACGTAAAACCAACTTCATCATCATCATCATCATCATCTTCTTCCGCTTAGTCCAGGGTCGGGTCGCGGGGGCAGCAACCTTAGCAAAGAGGTCCAGACGTCCCTCTCCCGAGCCACTTCCTCCAACTCTCCCGGGGGGACACCGAGGCGGTCCCAGACAAGCCGAGAGACATAGTCCCTCCAGCGTGTTCTAGGTCGACCCCGGGGTCTCTTGCCGGTTGGACATGCCCGAAACACCACACCAGGGAGGCGTCCGGGGGCATTCTGACCAGATGCCCAAGCCACCTCAACTGGCCCCTCTCAATGCGGAGGAGCAGCGGATCGACTCCGAGCTCTCCCCGGATGGCGGAGCTTCTCACCCTATCTCTAAGGGAGAACCCCGCCACCCGGCGAAGGAAGCTCATTTCAGCCGCTTGTATCCGTGATCTTGTTCTTTCGGTCATTACCCAAAGCTTGTGACCATAGGTGAGGGTTGGAACGTAGATCGACTGGTAAATTGAGAGCTTCGCCTTGCGGCTCAGCTCCTTTTTCACTACGACGGACCGGTACAGGCACCGCTTAACAGCAGAGGCTGCAGCGATCCGTCTGTCGATCTCTCGCTCCATCCTTCCCTCACTCGTAAACAAGACCCCAAGATACTTAAACTCCTCCACTTGGGGCAGGACCTCATTCCCGACTCGGAGGGTGCATTCCACCATTGTCCGACTGAGAACCATGGCCTCGGACTTGGAGGTACTGATCTTCATCCCGGCTGCTTCGCACTCAGCTGCGAATTGCTCCAATGAGAGCTGGAGGGCCCGACTTGATGAAGCCAAAAGGACAACATCATCCGCAAAAAGCAGAGACGATATCCGATGGCCACCAAACCAGAACCCCTCATCGCCTCGACTGCGCCTAGAAATTCTGTCCATAAAAATTATGAACAGAATCGGTGACAAAGGACAGCCTTGGCGGACTCCAACTCCCACTGGAAACAAATCCGACCTGCTGTTACCAATACGGACCAAACTCTGGCTCCGGTGATCCAGTGACCGAATCGCTCGTAGCAACGGATCCGGAACGCCGTATTCTCGGAGCACAAGATCTTTCGAGGGACACGGTCGAAAGCCTTCTCCAAATCCACAAAGCACATGTGGACAGATTGGGAAAACTCCCATGCACCCTCCAGAATCCTGTGGGGGGTATAGAGTTGGTCAAGAGTGCTGCGGCCAGGACGAAAACCACATTGTTCCTCCTGAATCCGAGGTTCGACTATCGGTCGGATCCTCCTCTCTAGTACCCCATCATAGACTTTCCCAGGTAGGCTGAGGAGTGTAATTCCCTGATAATTGGAACACACCCTCCGGTCCCCCTTCTTAATAATTGGGACCACCACCCCAGTTTGCCAATCCAGAGGTACAGCCCCCGATGACCACGCGATGTTGCAGAGACATGTCAACCAAGACAGTCCTACAACATCCAGAGCCCTGAGATATTCCGGGCGGATCTTGTCCAACCCCGGAGCTCGACCACCGAGGAGCTTTTTGACAACCTCAGTGACCTCCACTCCAGTGATGGGCGGACCCTCACCCGAACCCCCAGGGTCTTCCTCTTCCACGGAGGGCGTGTTGGTGGGATTGAGAAGGTCCTCAAAGTATTCCCTCCACCTCTCAACAACATCCCCAGTCAAGTTAAGCAGCTCCCCACCTCCACCGTAAACAGTGTTTGTGAAGAACTGCTACCCCCTCCTGAGGCGTCGGATGGTGGCCCAGAACCTTTTTGAGGCCAACCGATAATCACTCTCCAGGCCCTCACCGAACTCCTCCCACGCCCGAGATTTTGCATCTGCGACAGCCTCGGCTGCAGCACGTTTGGCCTGCCGGTACCCGTTTGCTGCCTCAGGAGTACCACAGGCTAATAAAACCCGATAGGCCTCCTTCTTCAGCTGGACGGCCCCCTTCACCGCAGGTGTCCACCACCGGGTTCGGGGATTACCGCCACGACAAGCACCGACGACCTTACGGCCACAGCTATGGGCTGCCGCCTCAGCAATGGAGGCACGAAACATGGCCCATTTGGATTCCATGTCCCCCGCCTCCTCCGGAACGTGGTTGTAGCTCTGCCGGAGGTGGGAGTTAAAGGCCTCTCGGACAGGGGGCTCCGCCAAACGTTCCCAGCAGACCCTGATTACACGCTTGGGCCTGCCAGGTCTGGAAGGCAACCTCCCACACCACCGAAGCCAACTCACCACCAGGTAGTGATCGGTAGACAGCTCAGCTCCTCTCTTCACCCGAGTGTCCAGAACATATGGTCGCAAGTCCGATGACACGACTACAAAGTCAATCATCGAACTGCGACCTAGGGTGTCCTGGTGCCAAGTATACTTATGGACACCCTTATGTTCGAACATGGTGTTCGTGATCGACAAACTATGATGAGCACAGAAGTCCAACAACGAAACACCATTCGGATTCAGACTGGAGAGGCCGTACCTACCGATCACACCCTTCCAGGTCACACTATCGTTGCCCACATGGGCGTTGAAGTCTCCCAAGACAACGAGCGAGTCTCCCGAGGGAGCGTTCTCCAACACCCCCCAAAGACTCCAAAAAGGGTGGGTACTCTGAACTGTCATTTGGTGCATAAGCACAAATAACAGTCAGGACCCATCCCCCCACCCGAAGACGGAGGGAAGCTACCCTTTCGTCAACCGGGGAGAACCCCAACATTTGGGCACCGAGACGGGGGCAACAAGAATACCGACACCGGCTCGCCGCCTCTCCCCATGAGCAACTCCAGAATAGAAGAAGGTCCAGCCTCTTTCGAGATGGATGGTTCCAGAGCCCAAGCTATGCGTTGAGGTGAGCCCGACTATATCTAGTCGGTATCTCTCCACCTCACGCACCAAATCAGGCTCCTTTCCCGCCAGAGAGGTGACATTCCATGTCCCGAGGGTCAGAGTAAGTAGCCGAGGATCAGTCCGACAGAACCCATGCCTTTGGCTGCCACCCAACTCACACTGCACCCGACCCCTAAAAACTCCTCCCACGGGTGGTGGTTCCATGGGAGGGCGGACCCATGTCTCCTTTTCGGGCTGGGCCCGGCCAGGCTCCATGGGCATAAGCCCGACCACCAGGCGCTCGCCTTCGAGCCCCTCCCCTGGGCCTGGCTCCAGGAGGGAACCCCGTTGACCCACGTCCGGGCAAGGGAGACTGATTCCTGTGTTGTCTCATGTGTCATAGGGGGTAAAACCAACTTTATCATGCAAATCACAAATATTACCTCCATACCGGATCGGTCGAGGCCCGGGTTAACAACGACCGCCATTAGTGCTGTTAACCAACAGGGTGCTGATGGAAAATGGACTACGGTTGGTCGAAGAAGGAGAGGCGGGAGGCATGTCCGTTGGCAGAGAGAGAAGAGGAAAAGCATGAGTCTCGGACTGAGAGTAGGAACTTTGAAAGTTGGAACTATGCAAAGAAAAGATAGAGAGCTGGCCGACATGATGCAGTGGAGGAAGGTGGACATACTGAGTGTTCAGGAGATTAGGTGGAAAGGCAGCAAGGCTAGAAGCTTAGGAGCAGGGTTAAAGCTGTTTTATCATGTTGTGGATGGGAAGAGAAATGGAGTAGGAGTCATATTGAAGGAGGGGTTTGTCACGAAGGTTCTAGAAGTAAAAAGAGTGTCAGACAGAGTGATGAGTCTCAAGTTAGAAATTGAAGGTATGATGTTCAATGTTGTTAGTGCTTATGCCCCACAGGCAAAATGTGAGCTAGAAGAGAAGGAGAGATTCTAGAGTGAGTTAGATGAAGTGATGCAGAGTACCCTCAGAGGTGAAAGAGTGGTCATTGGTGCAGACTTAGGTGGACATGTTGGTGCAGGCAACAGAGGGGACAAGGGAGTAATGGGCAGGTTTGGTATCCAGGACAGGAACACAGAAGGACAGATGTTGATTGATTTTGCAAAGAGGATGGAAATGAATGGCTTCCAGAAGATGTAGGAGCATAGAGTGACTTATAAAAGCGGAGGTAGGAGCACACATGTAGACTACATCTTGTGTAGGCGATGTAATTTGAAGGAAGTCAGTGACTGCAAAGTAGTAGTGGGTGAGAGTGTTGCCAAACAGCATAGGATGGTTGTAGGCAGGATGCCGCTAATGGTGAGAAAGGTGAAGAAGGCCATCTTGGTGAGATAACATTACTGTTTAAGACTTAAAGCAAGGTGATCTCACCAAGATGGCTCCACTTCAGAATTGAAACAGTAATGTCTAATCTAGGTTTTTTTCTTTTCTTTTGATAATCAGTGATTGGTGGAAACAGGTGGAAAGTGTGGCTATTTTTTGGTTGAAGTGAAAACCTGCATTCACACCGGCCCTTTGCGGATAAAATTGCCCACCCCTGCTCTAGAATGACTCGTATATGTTTTTTTTTCATACTGTGAGACACTGTGACAGACACCTGTGTGCCAGTATTAGCTCTTCTTGTCACTCCTTTACCACTGAAAATGTATACTTTTGCTACGGGTAAACATCAATTTACAGTACTACCTTAGCTAATGAACTTTATCCATTCCAAGGGCAGGCTCATAAGACAAAAATTTCATTCAATGAAATAATTATTCCCGTTAGAAATACAGAAAACAAATGAATCTGTTCCAACCCCCTCCCAAACTTATATAACCTGCCACAAACACGTATATTCAACCTAATATATTAAAGATCAACATGTAAAAACAATAAATCTTTAATAATAATGCATGTACATTAACATTAATAATAAATAATAATAATAATAAAACAAAAATAAACAATAAGTGCATCCGAACTTCTCATACTCCTGACAGAGATCGGGCACACACACGCCATTTTCATGTTCAGCTCTTATCTCTATCTTCATTTCAAGAGAAATTGGTTTCCTCTTCTTGGATTCATGAACCATCTTCTTACAACCCATATTTTTCCCCATGGGTGACGCACAATAAAAAATAACTCTGCCATGGCCAGTCCAAGCCTGGATGAGAAGGGGGGGGGGGTAGGCGAAGGGCCAGCACCCCACCCCTGTAAAAACAAAAAGAAGCTACAAAAGCGCCAACAAGAAATCCAAATCTAACAACGCTCCTGGGAGAGGATCGACTTCCAGCTGGAGGACCTATGACGCTGAGTGGTGAAAGCCAGTGCCATCTGGAAACCATTCAGCCGACCTCCATCCTCACAACCAGAAACACCACCACCATCTGTACATGGAATGTACGGACCATATATGAAGCAGGGAAAACAGCACAAGTGACTGCAGAGATGAGGAACTACGGCCTCACCATCCTTGGGATCTGCGAGTCCCGATGGACAGGCAGTGACAAGAGGAGACTCAACTCTGGAGAAACCTTGCTGTTTTCCGGTCATGAGGGAGAGGATGCTTCACACACCCAGGGAGTAGCACTGATACGCTCCCAAACAGCAGAAAGAGCCTTCATTGAATGGGAAGTCCATGGGCCATGAATCTTAATGACATCCTTCAGGACCAAAAAGAAACAGCTCAATATGCACATCATTCAGTGCTAGGCCCCTGCCAACGAAGGTGATGATGTAGATAAGGAGGAATTCTACAATAGACTCCAGACCATCATTGAGACCTGCCCAAACAGAGACCTCAACATCATCATGGGAGACATGAACGCCAAGGTGGCAGTAACAATCAGGGCTATACAGAAGTCATGGGTCACAAGGACCGGGCCAGATGAACAACAATGGGGAGTAGTTTGCAGACTTTTGTGCATTAAATAACGTCATCATTGGCGGAACTCTCTTCCCCTATAAGCGCATCCACAAGGCAACCTGGGTCTCACCGGACCACAAAATCGAAAATCAGATTGACCATGTGAGTATCAGCAGAAAGTTCCGCCGGTCATTACAAGACGTGCAAGTCAAAGGGGGGGCAGACATCGCTTCCGTCCAACACCTACTGGTGGCTTGACTCAAGCTCAAGCTGAAGAGGGACTGATGTGAGGGAATAGGAATACAGTAGGCCCTCGATATTCACAGGGGTTATGTTCCGGCCCATCCCACGAATAAAGATAATCTGCGAGTTCTGTATCCAGAAGTAAAACTCCATGTATCATATTACATGCGCTAATGAGCAGCCGGAAGTAAAATACTGTGGCTCTATTACATGCACTAAAATATGCTTCTTAAACGCATTCTACAGACAGTCTTACTCATTAATACAGTATTAATGCAGTAAAATGTAGTACTAATTAAGAAAAACTTTTCAATTTTTACTGTTATATTTATTGATGATATAATATAAACATTATACAGCATATACTGTAAATAAACCCAGGCGGGAAGAGGCCAAATGACGAATCTGGCGCTTGGTATTGCAGGGGATGAAGGCTGGTGCAATCGCCTCGTCGGGTGTACTCTCCTCAAGCCATGTTTCACAGAAACACAGCATGGAGTAGTCCTGTAGATCCCTCTGCGCTGCAATCTGAGTATGAAGCTCGTCCATCTTGTTTCGCAGGGACTGAACATTTTCAAGCAGTATGACCAGAAGTGCTAACCTTCCACTTCTAACCAAGCACCGAAGACTCTGAGAACTCCACCTGGGCTAATTGTTAGCCGGGTTGTGGCTAGCATTGAGCTACCATAGCATATTAGGATAGGTAGGTGCTAAACTTCAAAAACTCCGATCTCATAGCTGTAATAGGGTCGACCGGTCATAGACGAGCATAGTGCAAAACATGAACAAACAAATCAACTAATAAAACAAATTAAAATGAACAAAGAAACAATTTGACCCTGAGAAATCTGCGACGTCACCCTCTAGGCAGTGCCATCTTGGAGACATCACTCCAAGATGTCACTCCAAGTTCAATGTAAAAGGACATGAAGCATAATAAAGTTTATCATTTTGGTACCATTTGTTAAACATGCTATAGAACATAAAATCTCACACGCAAACATTCTAAACATTAACTTAGATACTGCACTGGAATAATAATTGAAAAAGACTTTGATAGAACAGTTCAGAGGAAACTGTCGTTTTTTGAGTGACGTGTCAGTTGCTTGGCAGTCCGTGAATACTCAAACCGTGAGTGCAAAACCACGAAAAGTCAAGGGCCTACTGTACTCCAGCGCTTCAACATGGGACTCCTAAAGGATTCAGGGAAGCTGGAGGAATACAGACTGACCATCACAAACAGGTTCCAAGTCCTCAGCGAGCTTCTTGAAGAAGAAAATGTACATGGAAAATGGAAGGTGGTAAACGAGTCAGTGACATCAACCTGCCAAGAGGTACTGGGCTACAAGACTTGCAGACACAAGGAATGGATAACAGCTGACTCTTTGGAAAAGATCTCAGATAGAAAGGAAATGAAGGCAGCACTTAACACCAGCCACACAAGGACAGATAAAGCCAATGCACAGGAGTCCTACACATGTGCCACCAGAGCTTCAAAAAAACAGCATAAAAGCAGAAAAAAGGAAGTATGTGGGGGCACTTGCCATAGAGGCAGAGGAAGCTGTACGATACAGAAACATGAAGGACCTCTACACCATCACCAGGAAGCTCAGTGGGAAGTTCCCCAAACCCGAAAGGCCAGTAAAAGGAAAAGACAGGAAAACTATATGAAGTGATGCAGAACAAAAGAACAGATGGAGAGAACACTTTAAAGAGCTCCTAAATTGGTCAGCCCCACAAGACCCACCAGACATCCCAAAAGCTGACAACGACTTCCCGATTGACTGTAATCCACCCAGCAAGGAGGAAATCATAAAAGCTCTCAGACGGCTTAAGGCAGGCAAGGCTCTTGCACCAGACAACATTCCAGCAGAAGCACTGAAGGAAGACATGGTCATCATTGTTAATGTGCTCCACCCCCTCTTTGAGAAGATGTGGGAGGAAGAACAAGTGCTGTCAGAGTGGAACGAGGGATACCTCATCAAACTGGCAAAGAAAGGAGATCTCAGTAACTGTGCAAACTACAGAGGGAGCGCCCTATTGTCAGTTCCTGGAAAGGTCTTTAGCAGGATCCTACTAAACAGGATGAAAGACATTGTCGACCCACAGCATAGAGGCCAGCAGGCAGGCTTCCGGAATGACAGCTCGTGCATAGACCAGATAGCAACTCTACGCCTCATCCTGGGCCAGTCCCTGGAGTGGAATACCCCTTTCTCTGTCAACTTCCTTGACTATAAGAAAGCCTTTGACAGTGTGGACAGAGTGACCCTATGGAAACTGCTAAGACACCTCGGAGTACCAATGAAGCTTACCAACATCATCAGGAACTCGTACGAGGGACTCACCTGCAGGGTAGTCTATGGAAGCCAGGTGTCTGATGCTTTCCAAGTTCGAACAAGGGTCAGACAGGGATGCTTGATGTCCCCTTCTCTATTCCTGCTCGCCATTGATTGGCTTATGAAGGTATCCACCTCACAGAGACGGAATGGCAAACAATGGACTCTGTCTTCGCAACTGGATGATCTGGACTTTGCTGACAACCTGGCACTGCTCTCACATGCTCAACATCAGATGCAAGAAAAAACAAACATTGTGGCAGAGACCTCATCCTAGCTAGGTCTGAACATCCATCGAGGGAAATGCAAGGTCCTGAAAGTCAACACCACCAGCACATCCCCTATCATACTGGGAGACGAGGCATTAGAGGAGGTGGGCAGCTTCACCTACCATAGCAGTATCGTCGACTCCAAGGGAGGGACAGACACAGATGTAAAGGCCAACATAAACAAGGCCAGGATAGCCTTTTTACAGCTCAAGAGCATCTGGGCTTCAAGAGACCTATCAGCCAACACCAAGATAAGGCTCTTCAACACCAACGTGAAGTCTGTCCTACTATATGGAGCTGAAACATGGAGAACCACCACCACTACCACAAAAAAGATCCAGACGTTCGTCAATGGCTGCCTGAGACAGATTCTCTGGATATGATGGCCTGACAGGATGAGCAACAGGGAACTCTAAGAACAAACAAGGCAAAAGCCAGTAGAAGCCGAGATCAAACAACGTCGCTTGAGGTGGTTAGGCCACACTCTGCGTAAACCAGCCACTAACACAACAAGACAAGCCCTGAGGTGGAACTCCCAAGGAAAAAGGAAGAGAGGGAGGCTGAGAAACACTTGGCGACGCAACCTGGAAGCGGACGTCAAGAAGATGGGCCACTCATGGGGTCAGCTGAAAAGACTGGCCCAGGACAGAGACAGATGGAGGGATCTTGTTGTCTTGATGTCTCAGTAGAGGTGACAGGCTTAAACTGAATTGAACAATAAAAAATAAGAGTACAGTAAAAAGTCACAAAATCACAAGCACAGAGGAGTAAAACCTCTGTGCGTGTGCAATGTCAGTGAATCAGGAAAGGCTTGCGATAATCTCGCCATAGGTGTCACGTGTTAGCTGAGGTATTACTGTATAAAGACAACTGAGTAGAACACAAATGCCTTCGAAAGAAAATCACATTCTGCAGATTACAAGATGCATGTAGTGCAGTATGCAGCCGGAAATGGTAACCTAAGAAAGTATTGATTGAGTGAGAGACTTGTGAGGGACTGGCAAAAAGCAGAGGACACTCTCAGTGCAATGAAGAAACAGGGACTGATACCTAGTCTGAGGACAGCTGCACAGAAGAGGAAGCAGCACAATTTCTACTTCCGGAGTTGGCGGAGTTGTTCAGAAGTGACACAGAGGATGAAGAGTTCAGTGGATTTGGTGATTTTAATGAGATTTAGAGTTCAGTACTGTACACGTTATTTAGGCTATACTGTAGTTATCTTAATAACTGTTAATATGTTATGTTAACATACCACCTATTAATGTTACATTAACAGTATAATAAACGATTTAGCTTGTTTTCCATTTTATTATTACCGTTTCTTTCTTTTCTAGAAATGTCTGTTCTTTGTCTCTTATTTTATAAAAATAAATGTCCCCCCAAAACTGTGACTTATACTCCGGAGTGACTGATAGTCCGGAAGATACGGTACACACTTTTACTTAACTGGTTTGAAATGCATGACTTTTACCTGGAGGGGAGTGTTTTGACAGTGTTGTATTGTTACTTTTATTTATAAGTAAAGAATATTTTTACAGTCTGGCCTCTTACCCCGGAACGTTAGTATGATTTTGTATTGGTAAAGGGGATTTAAAGGCCAGTTCAGGGTGTTGTGATGTGCACTCATATTAATCAAATAGTAACTTTACTAATACAACTTACAAAAATCACTTACCTTGGAAAGCACCATCAATTCCATGCTCTGAATTTATAACTTTATCCATTTGATGTTCTCTGATTAATTAGACAGAAATAAAACGAATAAGCAAAGATCCACTCGTCTGAAAAATGATACCAAGCTTGCAGTTGAATAATTTGTTTTGCTTTGCCCTTATATTCATTAACTTGTATTTACTGTAACTTTAGCTTTATTGTTTATTTCATGAATATGATATAAAGAAGGTGCAAATAAAATCACTTTGTTTTCAGAATAAGCTCAAATATACAAGATGAGTAAATAAACTCTTCACTTGGCAAGGTGCAGCATTTATTGCCTTTATTTCACTATTTTCAAATCTTTCTCTCTCTCTCTCTCTCTCTCTCTCTCTCTCGCTTTCGCTCTCTCGCTCTCTGTCACACACACACACACACACACACACACACACACACACACACACACACACATCAGAAGTGACAGGAAAAAAAAAAACATTTCTGAAACAGATTGAGATTGAAATGTTTATGTGCGTACGGTGATGGTTGTCAGGTCTATACCTCACAAGTTGACATGAGCCTTCGCACCATGTCTCAACACTCATCTGAGTAAACAGGCCTACCTTCAGCAGTGCATCAGCAGCACACACACTCTGGCCTTGTTCTCTGCTTTGACTTGTCCCTTTGCAAGTTGACACGGTGACAATCAGAATTCCACACCAGCAGGTTTAACGCTCCTGTGTTACACTCGGTCCTCGAGTGAAATTAAAGGCAAGAAAGAAAAAACGCAAAGTATGATTAAAACCTAGGCTTCTTTTGTTAAGGAAGTGGCAGTGAAGAACCTGTTTCCTCTTTCAGTGATATGGTTTCCGGAAGCTGAACCATGCTGCAGTATTGTTGGTCTAAATGGAGAGCTGTTTAGTATGACTGAAATCAGGTAAAGAACATCTGAACATTTCAATTGAATATTCTATTCAGTATTGTACAATACTTTTTACATTTTAGTTAGAAAAAGCTGAGTGTTGTACAAGTCTTTTTTTCTTCTCTCAGACACTCCCCTTGACAAGGAAGAAGCAGTAATTTGGGCTGGGAGGTTACCATGGTTACCTGGCAAATAGGCAAGACCCCATTAGCTCTCAAATAAGCAGAGCTGCAATCGATAAACAGAAATGCAGTATTCACCTTAATGGAAATTGTGCAAAGTCTGTTCAGACAAACAGAGTAATATACATGACAGATGTCAATTATATATAGTTACAAAGATTAGTTTTACTTTTCACATTATATATAAAACCCTGTGGTGGCCTGGTGAGCTGTCCAAGGTGAACTCTGCCCTCGCGAAGAATTGGCTGAGATGGGTGCCAGTCTCCCTGCAACCTTAACTAGGATGAGATGGTTCAGAAGATGAATGAGTTGAAATTTGGTCAGGTAAAACTTTGTATTGCAAACAAATAATCATTGAAAATAATATTTATTAAATGTGTCTTGTTTTAAAGTACCGCACCTCCCATACCAAAATAATGCTTTAAATATCAATAATTCAGTATTTACATGCAAATTTATTTAAGAGTACTTTCTTTCTCAAAATCGCAAAAATGTGCCTGAAGTTTTTCAAATACAGAGCAAATATTCCCTCTTCATGTTCAGTGTTCCTGGGAAAAGCTGCAGATTCTGACTCAGGTCTTCTTATTCTTTTCCTTTCAGCTGTTCCCTTCAGGGGTCGCCACATAAACCATCCGCCTCCATCTCACCCTCTCCTCTGTATCTTCTACTCTTACTCTAACTATGTTCATGTCCTCCTTCACCACATTCTTAAATCTTCACTTTGGTCTTCCTCTCGGCCTTCTGCCTGGTAGTTCCAACCTCAGCATCCTACTACCAATATATTCACTATCCCTCCTCTGTACATGTCCAAACCATCTCAAATTAGCCTCTCTGACTTTGTCTCCAAAACATCTTACATGGGCTGTCCCTCTGATGTACTCATTCCGAATCCGATCCATACTCGTTACTCCCAAAAATGTCAATGTCATCAGTTAATGACTCAAGTCTGATTTGAATAAAAAGATTCATTTATGTGAATGCATGACTGTTCTACCCTACAGAATTACCAAAAAAAAGTTGGAATAATATTTTATTGGACTGCCTTTAGCTCTCATTACTGTATATAACCACCAGAGCCTTGTTGCTCCAATTGGTCTGGTTGAGGCTCAGCAACATTATTTTTGTTACATTGTTGTAGGCCTCCGTCAGTCCCGAAGGACTATGGCTGCGCTCTGACATGTATCTCGGCTGGTGATAATCTTCAGTGCACAGAGCCGGGGTAGAGAGTAATGGAGGACAGGCTGTTATCCAAGCAGCAAGTCCCCCCTTGCAGTGCCACAGGAATTATCCAATGGAAGGGCAAGTGCCAATACGACTGGGTTCCAGTGCCACTGCAGAAGTTGCCAGAACGTTACTGTGAACGAACTGCCTCAGGGGACTCCGATGTCCGATTAGAAACATGCTGATGGCTTTGCAACCTACTCTTGTTGAAAGTCAGCAATGGTTCTTTTACATGCCTCACACCATAGAAAGTGAGAGACATGGCCGGCTTTTGATAACCCAGTTAGCTGCACTGGGTGGACTGTCGCAACCTTGTGGAGACTCAAGCCCCCAACCTTAGGATTAGCGATCCTGCGCCCTAACCACTAGACCACCACTAGGGGAAGGGGGGCACTAACCAGTGTCTCTCCCCCTTATGCCGGTCACAAGCCCGGATAAATGCAGAAGGTTGTGTTAGAAAGGGCATCAAATGTAAAACAAATGCCAAACTTACCATCAGTACTAATTTCATACCGGATCGGTCGAGGCCCGGATTAACAACGACCGCCATCAGTGCTGTTAACCAACAGGGTGCTGATGGAAATTAGACTACTGTTGGTCGAAGAAGGAGAGGTGGGAGGCATGTCCATAGGCAGAGAGAGAAGAGGTAAAGCATGAGTCTAGGACTGAGAGTAGGGACTTTGAATGTTGGAACTATGCAAAGAAAAGATAGAGAGCTGGCTGACATGATGCAGAGGAGGAAGGTGGACATACTGTGTGCTCAGGAGACCAGGTGGAAAGGTAGCATGGCTAAAAGCTTAGGAGCAGGGTTGAAGCTATTTTATCATGGTGTGGATGGGAAAATAAATGGAGTAGGAGTCATCTTGAAGGATGGGTTTGTCAGGAATGTTCTAGAAGTGAAAAATGTGTCCGACAGAGTGATGAGTCTCAAGTTAGAAATCGAAGGTGTGATGTTCAATGTTGTTAGTGCTTATGCCCAACAGACAGGATGTGAGCTAGAAGAGAAGGAGAGATTCTTTAGTGACTTAGATGAAGTGATGCAGAGTACCCCCAGAGGTGTAAGAGTGGTCATTGGTGCAGACTTCAATGGACATGTTGGTGCAGGCAACAGAAGGGACAAGGGAGTGATGGGCAGGTTTGGTATCCAGGACAGGAACACAGAAGGACAGATGTTGATCGATTTTACAAAAAGGATGGAAATGGCTGGCTGTGGTGAATACTTTCTTCCAGAAGATGCAGGAGCATAGGGTGACTTATAAAAGCGGACGTAGGAGCACACAGGTAGACTAAATCTTGTGTAGACGATGCAGTTTGAAGGAAGTCAGTGACTGCAAAGTAGTAGTGGGTGAGAGTGTTAGCATGGTGGTGTGCAGGATGATGCTGATGGTGAGGAGGGTGAAGAAGGCAAAGGCAGAGCAGAAGACAAAGTGGTGGAAGCTGAAAAAGGAAAAGTGTCGTGTTGTCTTCAAGGAGGAGTTGAAACAGGTCTTGGGTGGTCAGGAAGTGCTTGCAGATGACTGGACAACCACAGCAGATGTGATCAGGGAGACAGGTAGGAGAGTACTTGGTGTGTTCTCTGGAAGGAAAGTAGATAAGGAGACTTGGTGGTGGCATGAGGAAGTGCAGGAGTGTGTACAAAGGAAGAGGTTAGCTCAGAAGAAGTGGGACATTGAGAGGACCGAAGAGAGTAAACAGGAGTACAAGAGACACAGCGTAAGGTGAAAGGAGTGGTGTCAAAGACCAAACAGAGGGCATATGATGACTTGTATGATAGGTTGGACCATAAGGAAGGAGAAAATGATCTATACAGGTTGGCACAGCAGAGAAACAGAGATGAGAAGGACGTGCAGCAAGTGAGATTGATAAAGGACAGAGAAGGAAATACATTGACTGATGACAGAAGTGTGCTGGGAAGATGGAAAGAGTACTTTGAAGTGCTGATGAATGAGGAAGATGAGAGAGAAAAAAGTAGAAGAGCTGATCGTTGAGGAGCAGGAAGTAGCAAAGATTAGTATGGGTGAAGTGAGAAGCGTACTGAAGAGGATGAAGAGTGGAAAGGCAGTTGGTCCTGATGATATACCTGTGGAGGTATGGAAGTGTCTAGGAGAGGTAGCAGTAGATTTTCTGACAAGAACATTCAACAAGGTCTTAGAGAGTGAGAGGATGCCAGAGGAATGTGGGAGTTGTGGCAACTACAGAGGGATAAAGTTGATGAGCCATACGTTGAAGTTATGGGAAAGAATAGTGGAAGCTAGACTAAGGGCAGAGGTCAGCATTTTTGAACAACAGTTTGGTTTCATGCCAAGAAAGAGCACCACAGATGCATTGTTTGCTTTGAGGATGTAAATAGAGAAGTAGAGAGAAGGTCAGAGGGAGCTCATTGTGCCTTTGAGGATCTGGAGAAAGCATATGACAGGGTGCCAAAAGAAGAACTGTGGTATTGCATGAGGAAGTCTGGAGTGGCAGAGAAGTATGTTAAAGTGGTGCAGGACATGTATGAGAGATGTAAGACAGTGGTGAGGTGTGCCGTCGGTGTGACCGAAGAATTCAAGGTGAAGGTGGGACTGCATAAAGGATTAGCTCTGAGCCCCTTCTTGTTTGCGAAGGTGATGGACAGGCTGACAGACGAGGTTAGACAAGAATCTCCATGGACTATGATGTTTGCAGATGACATTGTGATCTGTATTCAGAGCAGAGAACAAGTGCTGGAAAATCTAGAGAGGTGGAGGTATGCCCTGGAAAGGAGAGGAATGAAGGTTAGCCTCAGTAAAACAGAATACATGTGTTTGAATGAGAAGGACCCAGGAGGAACGGTGATGTTACCAAGAGCAGGGATAAAGAAGGTGGAGGATTTTAAGTACTTCAGCTGAACAATGCAGAGCAATGGAGAATGTGGAAAAGAGGTGAAGAAGTGTGTGCAGGCAGGTTGGAATGGTTGGAGAAAAGTGTCCGATCTGATGTGCGATAGGAGAGTGTCAGCAAGAATGAAGGGAAAAGTGTACAAGACAGTGATGCCAGCGATGTTGTACGGTTTGGAAACAGTGGCGCTGAGGAAAAGACAGGAGGCAGAGCTGGAGGTAGCAAAGATGAAAATGTTGAGGTTCTCTCTGGGAGTAACGAGGATGGATCGGATCGGAAATGAGTACATCAGAGGGACAGCACATGTAAGATGTTTTGGAGACAAAATCAGAGAGGCTAGATTGAGATGATTTGGACATGTACAGAGGAGGGATAGTGAATATATTGGTAGTAGGATGCTCAGGTTGGAACTAACAGGCAGAAGGCCTAGAGGAAGATCAAAGAAGAGATTTATGAATGTGGTGAAGGAAGACATAATGGTCATTTGAATACGAGAAGAAGATGCAGAGGACAGGGTGAGATGGAGGCAGATGATTTGCTGTGGCGACCCCTGAAGGGAACAGCCGAAAGGAAAAGAAGAAGTCAATTGATGACCTGAATGTACTGAAGTATCCATTTATCCTATCGATAGTCCTTTTCTTTTCTGAATGCACTGACATAAAATTTGCCATAAAATAGTTCAGGGAGCGTAAGAGACTTTTCACACATGAACTGGCATCAGAGTCCGTTCCCTAACAGTACTGAAAGTCTTTGGGATGGCCTGGAGAAGACTTTCAGGAGTGGTTAAATTTTTTCATTAAATAGTTCAAGATTAAAAAAAAAAAACTAAATAAATAACTAAATAAATAACTTAATTAATTAATCAATAATAATAATAATAATAATAATAATAATAATAATAATGATAAAAACCCATCTCTGGTTGGAAATACATTTTGATATGTTGCTTAATTTTATCAAAACAATGTCAAGGTGATTACATACTGTATTCATGGCGGAATGCACTCCAACAAAACCAACAAAATAATAGAGGATGCAATTTTTTTATGGGAAGCCAGAAATATTATTAGTGAACTTTAGTGAAATTCTGAAAGGAAAAAAATCCTATATTTTTGAGGTATTGCTACATTAAACATTGCATTAACAAATAGTTTGTGCACAGCTTATTTAAATAAAGCTTCCTTTGATGAAAAAAAGCTTGACCTTTAAATGCACATCACAAGCTAATATTAAACAATTTGGTGGTGGTGGTGTTCAGGGTAGACACTGTTACTTCAAACGTTAAATGAAGTCGAACTTTAACGTACCCAAATATTTCTGAATAACATTATAACTTAAATGCACAGATCGAATTGTTCTGAAAGAAATAAAATGAAGACTGATGGCTGTGTACTTCAGCATATATTTAGCCCGATGATACGGTTTCCTGAGACAGTTCTTTTGTTGTTTGTAACTAAATGTTCTGGTTTGTTTTGTATGGTGTGAAGGGCTGCGCTACATTCACCCTGTACAAATCACAAGTGCCTGGCATTATGAAACAGGCATAATGTTCCTTTGATGCTCTTTTGGTTATTTCTCCACACTGACCATAAAAACTGAAAGAAAGAAAAAATCAGTTCTACTGCCAACTGAACCTCAGTCAGTGTCCTCAGAACAGGCACAGATGTTGTAGTCAGGGGGTCCCTCTGCATGCTGCACATTATGTGTCAGGTCTATTGGAGAGTGTGTGTGTGTGTGTGTGTGTGTGTGTGTGTGTGTGTGTGTGTGTGTGTGTGTGTGTGTGTGTGTGTGTGTTTGTTTTGGGGTTTTTTTTTGTTCCTCGTCTTCTTAAGAAAGATAAGAAGAGATGTTTTCTACTCGTGCCAATATAATAGGTTTCAGTTTAAAAAAAAAATATATGAAGCTTTGGTAGAATTCCATTTAAACTGTATGGTAAACTTAATGAGAAAAAATACACAAAAACAGATAAATGTTTAATAATTGTAAGAATCTCCTTCTTTTCCTTTCGGCTTTTCCCTTCAGGGGTCGCCACAGCGAATCGTCTGCCTCCATCTCACCCTATCCTTTGCATCTTCTTCTCTTACACCAACCATCTTCATGTCCTCCTTCACTACATCCATGAATCGTCTCTTTGGTCTTCCTCTAGGCCTTCTGCCTGGTAGTTCCAGCCTCAGCATCCTATTACCAATATACTCACTATCCCTCCTCTGTACATGTCCAAACCATCTCAATCTAGCCTCTCTGACTTTGTCTCCAAAACCTCTTATATATATATATATATATATATATATATATATATATATATATATATATATATATATATATATATATATATATATATATATATATATATATATATATATATATATATAAGGGACATAGAGCTGTCCCTCTGATGTGCTCATTCCTAATCCTATCCATCCTCGTTACTCCAAAAGTAACGTTCTTAATAAGTAGTTCTTAATAATTGTAAGAATATATTTATAATATATTATATTTTAAATAATCCACAGTGTGTTCAGGTCAAATAAAAACTTGAAAAAAGTAACACGGTTGGGCTTTGTGAGCCTTGTTTGCATACATTATATATTAATAACATTTACGTTAAATTCAGTGCTTTCTGTTAGAACAACAGTGTCTGTAGGTCACAGCTTATGAAGACAAACAGTCTGTATAAATAAACAATATTCGATACAAGCAAAAGGTGTATAACGTTGGTAAAGATAAGTGCTGATCTGCAGGGAGACTCTCATTTCTCCATCAGTCAGCAGTTATGTAGTTGCTGAAGAGGTTATACAGGACTCACAAAGTGGGTTCAAATTCACAACATCTACAAACACACACAGAACATACAGAGAAAATCGATAGTCGTACAACAGTCAGATATTGAAACTGGGCGCTGTTGCTGGTTTTTCCTTATACCCAGTAAAAGATATTAGAAAAGATATTGGAATATGTTAGTAGAATAGGTGCATAAACTATCTCAGTAACGGTGCTTTTTTTTTTTTTTTTTTTTTTGAACAGTGGGGTATCGGCTTATATTATTGTGCTGTATATTCAGTGCTGGGATCACACAATAATGCCTTGCAGTCCTGTCACACACCCCGTCACTGAGCATATGTTTATATAGCGAGCATACAAGCTGGATTTATTTACTTTTTTATTGATGTGATTCTGAGACAGGTGACCTTTCCTTTTTGCTTTCTTTCTTTCTGCAATGCAAAAAATGTTC
The DNA here is from genome assembly GCA_024760905.1 of Plotosus lineatus. Taxonomy (NCBI): domain Eukaryota; kingdom Metazoa; phylum Chordata; class Actinopteri; order Siluriformes; family Plotosidae; genus Plotosus; species Plotosus lineatus. The sequence continues at coordinate 261,401 of CM045742.1, read as the reverse complement.
AAAAGCCTTAGCGTTAGAAGACTGAATGCTAAAGAATCTATGACATAATGCAGAGCTGATTGAGATCAGCACTTTAATGCCAAAACAAAAGTAATCTGCAATTATTTTAGTTTCATTTTAATCAGCATTTGTGAGATATAGTGGTACCTCACCTTACGATAGTCCCAGCAAACGGAAAATCCAGGTTACAAAAAACGTTTTCCAAAATTTTTTGTTTCTGTATACGAAACAGGTTCTCCTTACAAAACACGCCAAATTTGCAATTCAAACATTAAAATGCGCCATTCAAACATTCAAACAATGCACTCGCTGCTCTCCCATTGACTATCTTCCAACATCCCGCCCCGCTGGCCTCCCATTGGCTAGGAGGGATGACGCAGCTCCCTCCCATTGGCTATTATGGAGCTGCATCTTCCATAATTCTTTTTTATAAAGGACAGAGTTACTGTTGTTTCATGAGTTTTTTGAGTGTGCTCATTGCTTTGTTTTTTTAACTCAGGCTTTTAACCTTCCAAAAACATTTGTAAGATTAAACTCTTCTAAGAAGACATGGTCAGCACACACACACACGCGCACACACACACACACACACACACACACACACACACACACACACACACACACACACACACACACACACACACACAAGCGCGTGTGATTTCCGATGCAAGTGAAAAGAAGAAGCGGGCTTGTGGCATGCGGTCGAGTGATATCGCAAAGGAACATGGCCAAACCTGTCTGCCATCAGTACGATATTGAAGCAGAAGGAGGTCTTAAAAGGTATACTTTTATAATTTTATAAAGGGTTTAGGGCAGGGATCACCAACGTGGTGCCCGTGGGCACCAGGTAGCCCGCAAGGACACTATAAGTTGCCCGCGGACCTGTTCACTGCTAGTTTTAGGACAGGCCCACAGCTCCATAGCGCCACTCTCCATTGAGCTGCATCTAATTTTTTTGAATATATTTTAAATCAAATCAATATCTTCACATAGATAAATATCATTAATTATTAATGATAACATATAATTAAAGGTAAATTGAGCAAATTTGTAATTTCAGAGGTGTGTTTTGACCTGGTAGCCCTTCGCATTAATTGGTACCCAAGAAGTAGCTCTCGGTTTCAAAAAGGTCGGTGACCCCTGGTTTAGGGGGTAGTATTGGGGGCCTCGGAATGAATCACATGTTTTACATGTAAAATGCGGTTCAATTTACGAAAAATCTTGGTTAAGAAAAAGGCTCTGGAATGGATTAATTCTGTAAGAAGAGCTACCACTGTATATACTTTTTTTTTTTTCCTTTCGACTTTTCCTTTTTTTTCAGGGGTCACCACCACAAATCATCAGCCTCTATCTTCATGGAAGTCATATTAATTATTCGCATGTTTGAATTGGCATAGGTTTTTACGTCGGCTGTCCTTCCTGACACAACCCTTCAGCAAAGCACAGAAACATGTTGACGGCTTTGCAGATGCTCTTTACAAAAGTCAGCAATGATTTTTTTACATGAACCTCTTACCATAGACAGTGCGAGACATGGCCGGCCTTTGATAACCCAGTTAGCTGCACACCTTGGGGGCAGTGACAACCTTGTAGAGAGTGAGACTCGAAACCCCAGCCTTAGGATCAGCGATTCAGTACAGGCCACCACGGCCCTATAGGCACTTCCTAAAAGAGCGGTTCCCAATAGAGATCTCACGTGATAAGTGCTCAATTCTGGAATTGATTTTCAGCGCCCTTCCTTACACTCAATGATTTATGCTTCATTTGTATCCCATGACATATTATTTTAATTGTGCATTTAACAACTTCATGTTCTGTCAGTCCACTGACTTTGGCATTTACTCAACAATATTTATTTACCTGCGAACCCGTTAGACTACATGTATAAGAGAGTGTGTTTTCAAATCTCTCCGAGTCTTGCTAAAAACCCTTGCTAAAAGGGTTGTGACAGGAAGGGCATCCGACGGAAAAACCTATGCCAAATCAAATGTGTGAATCAGATGATTCGCTGTGGCGACTCCTGAGAAAGGGAAAAAGCCGAAAGGAAGACAGATTCCATGAATATGATGCTCTCTTCAGCTCTGCCTTAATGTGTACATTAAAAGATTATTCCAAAAGACATCTACATGTACATTTGACAACTGAAGGACAACAGAGAGGCAGAGGCTTACAGATTTTTAGTTTAACTATAAATATCCTGTGGATTTAAAAAGAAAATGGTTATCGAGTATGGTGTGCGCCGCCATCTACTGAATAAACTGCATATTACAGGTTAGATATGGACACTATTTCAAGGAGTCGTCTTCTTTTCCTTTCGGCTTTTCCCTTCAGGGGTCGCCACAGCAAATCATCTGCCTCCATCTCACCCTATCCTCTGCATCTTCTACTCTTACTCCAACTACCTTCATGTCCTCCTTCACCACAACCATAAATCTTTTCTTTGGTCTTCCTCTAGGCCGTCTTCCTGGTTGTTCCAACCTCAGCATCCCACGACCAATATACTCACTATCCCTTCTCTGTACATGTCCAAACCATCTCAATCTAGCTTCTCTGACTTTGTCCCCAAAACCTCTTACATGTGCTGTCACTCTGATGTAATCATTCCTGATCCTATCCAAAACGAAAATGGTTATATAGTATGGTATGCGGCGCCATCTACTGAACAAACTACATACTACAGGGCAGATATGAACATTCTTTCAGGGAGCATACTAGTCCTTCTCAATAAAAAAATACCATATTGTGATAAAGTTGATTATTTTCTGTAATGTACTGAGAAAAATTAAACTTTCATATATTTTAGATTCATTGCACACCAACTGAAATATTTCAGGTCTTTTATTGTTTTAATGCTGATGATTTTAGCATACAGCTCATGAAAACCCAAAATTCCTATCTCAAAAAATTAGCATATCATGAAAAGGTACTCTAAACGAGCTATTAACCTAATCATCTTGAATTCCAGTGTCAAGTAGCCACAGTCAGTGATGGTCTGGGGTGCCATGTCAGCTGCTGGTGTTGGTCCACTGTGTTTTATCAAGGGCAGGGTCAATGCAGCTAGCTATCAGGAGATTTTGGATCACTTCATGCTTCCATCTGCTGAAAAGCTTTATGGAGATGAAGATTTCATTTTTCAGCACGACCTGGCACCTGCTCACAGTGCCAAAACCACTGCTAAATGGTTTACTGACCATGGTATTACTGTGCTCAATTGGCCTGCCAACTCTCCTGACCTGAAGCCCATAGAGAATCTGTGGGATATTGTGAAGAGAAAGTTGGGAGACACCAGACCCAACACTGTGGATGAGCTTAAGGCCGCTATCGAAGCATCTTGGGCCTCCATAACACCGCAGCAGTGCCACAGGCTGATTGCCTCCATGCCACACTGCATTGAAGCAGTCATTTCTGCAAAAGGATTCCCGACCAAGTATTGAGTGCATAACTGAACATAATTATTTGAAGGCTGACTTTTTTTGTATTAATTTTTTTTTTTTTATTGGTCGGATGAAATATGCTAATTTTTTTGAGATAGGAATTTTGAGTTTTCATGAGCTGTATGCCAAAATCATCAGGACTTTGGAGGACTTTGTTCTGTTCCTTTCGGCAACACTCTGGGGGGGGAGAGATTGTATACAGTATAAACTTGTATAGGTTACTTTTTCAAGCTTTAAACATCTGTTCCCCTCGAGAAAACGCCCTCTAATGACTTACAAACAAATTCATCTAAAAAAACGGCCATTCAGAACGTATCTCGTTCGTATGTTGGGTAGCGTCTGTATATTTATATATGTATACATCTCCTTTCTTTTTGAGTTGGATAGATCAAGGTGAACAGTGCACATAGCAACAAGCGATGGGTGTGCGTTTAGGCTTTTTTGTTTACTACGACATTTTTTTTATTTTTACCCTTATGTGACACCTTTGCACACCTGCATTATGTTTCTGATCCTAAGAGGCTAAAGCTGCATCCAGGCAGGAAGTGATGAGCAATAAGTGAAAATGTAAAAAAACAGTCCATGAATTTCAGAAAAATGATGGACGAGAAGCAAGAGGCAGGTTCAGAGTTGAAGTGACCAGAACTTTCATGCGACAACATTCAAGCAAAAAGCAATCTGAGCTTAAGGTCACCAAAGTCCGTGGTCCAGAGAACATCTTCTGTTGGGAAATCAACTAACATCAGGTTGATTAGTCTGCTCACATCCACATGGGAGTGCAGTGCATTATTGCCGTTTGCTTTTTAACGGCACACTGACGTTTTACAAGAATAATAATCCAGAAACGCCATGTTTTGTTGCATGTTTCTGAAAGCGCAAGACTCTTGTCATCAGTATACAGTATATATACTGTATTTACAGAGATGGATGTCTTTGACACCCTGTTGGACCATACGCCTGACCAGCTCAAATGTGGTCAAAACGGTAAAACAGCTTGTCTCAGAGATGTATTGCACTATTTCATGATCATATTTAAAATATTCTACAATTGTATCATCAATTAATTACAGTGAGTAACTTTACCTTTTATGTTTAAAGGGTTTAACTTTTTCAAAGATACAGATTTTCAGAAAAAAATGTCATGATTTTAATAAAAATGTACAAAGTAATGGGAAGGACAAGTTCTAAGGAAAGTCAGCCTTTTAATCATGAAGATGAAATGACCTTACATGAAATTCACATAAACTGACAGATAAAGGTCTCTCTCTCTCTCTCTCTCTCTCTCTCTCGCTCTCCAGAGTGTTGCTATAACAAATGAGTGTGCAGAACAGAGTGATGCACTACACAGAATAGCCACTGAATTTTGTACATAGGAGCCGGGCTGAACAGAGTGGCGATAAGTTAGATTTTGTATTGCGCGCCTATTCCGTGTATTCTGTGTAGTGCATCACTCTCCTCTGCCCACTCCGTCGTTCGATACAGCTTACGAATAGTTTTATGGCTGTTTGTAAGTATGGTAGCGTCTGTATACAATATATACAATATCAATGAGGAAAATGTGTTCGGGGAACCACCACATGGGAAATTGTGGCTGTTTTGTGTTGTTCATGAAAAGGTTTTTGGTATCTCATTAATAAATAAGGAAATATGGTTTTTTTTTATCATTAGGTCGAATATAGAAATACTGAATGATGCAGATTTAATGATTTGATGCTCAGCCTGGATGAGAATTTTCTCCTTTTTTCCTTCTTTTTAATGACATTCACTGCAGCATTGCTGCACTTTCCAAACAGTTGGTGGCGATAATGCACAAAGGTTTTATTAGGAACTACGGAAGGAAGAAGAAGAAGTAGAGAAGAAAACCAGCACTAACTGGGTTTGGGGAAGATAAATGTTTTCATCTTTAAGTCCTGAGGTAAGTTAAAGGCAGCTGCTTTCTATGGACACCAGCTTGAATCATAAATGGGTGATTATTTTATATAATAATGTTTAATGCAGGGAGGATTAAAGATTCTCATTGCTAGGGATTCACTTTTTGTAATTTTATTGTTAATTTAATTTACCTCAGCTAACATCTCCTTATGTTCTGAATATTACTAAAGTACAGATAATCACACAGTGTTTAAAATATTTGTTATTTTTGAACACCTGGTGTTTTGACCAATTGATTAAAGAATTTATGACAGGTTTCATGCCAAGAAAGAGCACCACAGATGCAATGTTTGCTTTGAGGATGTTAATAGAGAAGTACAGAAACGGTCAGAGGGAGCTACATTGTGCCTTTGTGGATCTGGAAAAAGCATATGACAGGGTGCCAAGAGAAGTCTGGAGTGGCAGAGAAGTATGTTAGAGTGGTGCAGGACATGTATGAGAGATGTAAGACAGTGGTGAGGTGTGCTGTCAGTGTGACCGACGAATTCAAGGTGGAGGTGGGACTGCATCAAGGGTCAGCTCTGAGCCCCTTCTTGTTTGCTATGGTGATGGACAGGCTGACAGACGAGGTGAGACAAGAATCTCCATGGACTATGATGTTTGCGGATGACATTGTGATCTGTAGTGAGAGCAGAGACCAAGTGCAGGAAAATCTAGAGAGGTGGAGGTATGCCCTGGAAAGGAGAGGAATGAAGGTTAGCCTCAAAATCAGAATACATGTGTGTGAATGAGAAAGACCCAGGAGGAACGGTGATGTTACAGGGAGCAGAGATAACAAAGGTGGAGGATTTTAAGCACTTAGGCTCAACAATCCAGAGCAATGGAGAGTGTGGAAAAGAGGTGAAGAAGCATGTGCATGCAGGTTGGAATGGTTGGAGAAAAGTGTCCGGTGTGATGTGTGATAGGAGGGTATCGGCAAGAATGAAAGGAAAAGTGTACAAGACGGTGTTGAGGTCAGCGATGTTCTGTGATTTAGAAACAGTGGCAGTGAGGAAAAGACAGGAGGCAGAGCTGGAGGTAGCAGAGATCAAAATGTTGAGGTTCTCTTTGGGAGTAACGAGAATGGCAAGGATCAGGAATGAGCACATCAGAGGGACAGCACATGTAAGATGTTTTGGAGACATAGTCAGAGAGGCTAGATTGAGATGGTTTGGACATGTACAGAGGAGGGCTAGTGGGTATATTGGTAGTAGGATGCTGAGGTTGGAACTACCAGGCAGAAGGCCTAGAGGAAGATCAAAGAGGAGATTCATGGACATGGTGAAGGAGCACATGAAGGCAGTTGGTGTAAGAGAAGATACAGAGGATAGGGTGAGATGGAGGCAGATGATTCGCTGTGGCGACCCCTGAAGGGAACAGCTGAAAGGAAAAGAAGAAGAAGCAAAGCATTCCGGCATCTTCAAAGCCCAATTCTCGTGTCGAATTTAACATCTATACCAATGCTGCTGGACATCACAGATGTCAATTCACTTTCCTTTTCCAGAAATGATGTGTATTCTCAATCTTGTAAATAAGCTTAATGACTGTTTTTGATGAGAAAGTCGGAGATAAATTCAGCATGCGGTGTACTAGAGTCAGAAAGTAAACCGGAAGTTAACGTGTGACAGGCACTGCACATGTGCAAGCCTGAGCTGAACAATCAGTGTGCTCATTTCAGATCTTCCTTAGCAACTAGCCTGCATTGTTTACGAGTATATCGTCTTCATAACCTTTATTTTATTCCCTGAAACAGTATTTTAATATCAAAATAGTATCCAAAATGACTTCACGGCCGTTCTTCTGGTGTATGGATTATAGTGTCTTGTACTGAACTGGGTGAATAATTGCAACACAAACCAAGAAGTTTGCTCCTGTTTTTGTCTAGTTTTATAAAGGTACTCGCCAGAAAAATGGGGGCAAAACCCCCCACATTTTTAGTGAGTTTTAGTCGATTTCACGCGTGTCGATTTCACGTGAGCAAGTGATAGTTGAATAGTTGTTGTAGTAGTTAATTTCGATAAAAATGGACCATTTTTACTTTTCTGGTCTTTATCTCAAAAGTGGCCGTGCGACAGGAACGGTGGTCCCTAACCTTTTTATCACCACGGACCGGTCAGCGCTTGACAAATTTATTGGGGGCTGGGGGGGGGGGGGGGGGGGTTTATAAGGTTATAAATATAAAAACCTATAAATGTTTGGGTGGTTTTAGTTAAAGCAGACACTGTTTTTTCATCTGTGTGATTTTGACAAAGATCAGATCACATTTGATGGTGATTTTATGCAGAAATGTGAGAAATTCCAAAAGGTTCAGATACTTTTTCATACCACTGTATATAAAAAGTGCGCAATGAATGAGGTAGCATGGTGCATCATGGCATATCGGAAGTGAACCGATTGAGAAATTAACAAAACAAGTGATCGTGTTGTCAAGTGCATAGCTTAACAATGCCGTGAAAATGTTTTTATTAAAGATTATTATTATATTATTATTTACTATTATAAAATATAACGGCAGTAGGCTCATAGTAGCCGGTGCTTCCGCCGGCCGCCGACACTTAATGAGAAATGTGCGAGAGAATCTGGTCATTTTTCTAAATAAAATACTTTTTCAGAATTAAATATTGTTCAGACTCAGATAATAAATAAAACGGAAATAATTAATTATTTCTTCTGTGGACCGGTAACAATTGAACCACTTACCGGTGCTGGTCCATGGACTGGTGGTTGGGGACCACTGCTATAGGGGACATCACAGAAAATAATTGAGAAGCACTGCACAGGGCTTTGTTGGAGCACGGAGGAATACACGCAGAAGAATACAAGGCTAATCGGCCTTTTTGGTGGGATCAAAGCTCGTATCATGGAAAATTCGTTATAAAAGACACTCATAAGTCAGGGTACCACTGTACTGGGGAAAGAAGTTTGATGAGAAATTTTCTTGTTGGTTAAATTCAATTAAATATTCTTGAAATTGGTTTTAAACATAATGGATGGATTCTGAGTGAAATAAGTGCAAATAAGTAAACACATTCTTACTTCTCCATAATTTGACATTGTTAATTAATACAGTGAGTCGTCGACTTACGACCTACGCGAGTTACGTCTGATCAACTTTCTTTTTCTTTTCCTTTCGGCTGTTCTCTTCACTTCGGCTTGTTCTGCCTCCATCTCACCCTGTCCTCTGCATCTTCTTCTCTTACTCCAATGACCTTCATGTCTTCCTTCACCACATCCATAAATCTCTTTTTTGGTCTTCCTCCAGGCCTTCTGCCTGGTAGTTCCAACCTCAGCATCCTACTGCCGGTGTACTCACTATCCCTCCTCTGTACATGTCCAAACCATCTCAATCTAGCCTCTCTGACTTTGTCTCCAAAACATCTTGCATGGGCTGTCCCTGTGATGTACTAATTTCTAATCCTATCCATCCTCGTTACTCCCAAAGAGAACCTCAACATTTTCATCTCTGCTACCTCCAACTCTGCCTCCTGCCTTTTCCTCAGCGCCACTGTTTCCTTTCATTCTTTCTGACACTCTCCTATCGCACATCACACCGGACACTTTTCTCCAACCATTCCAGGCTGCCTGCACATGCTTCTTCACTTCTTTTCCACACTCTCCATTGCTCAAGACTGTTGAGCCTAAGTACTTAAAATACTCCACCTTCGTTATCTCTGCTCCCTGTAACATCACCGTTCCTCCTGGGTCTTTCTCATTCACACACATGTATTCTGATTTTCTCAGGCTAACCTTCATTCCTCTCCATTCCAGGGCATACCTCCACCTCTCTAGATTTTCCTGCACTTGTTCTCTGCTCTCACTACAGATCATAATGTCATCTGCAAACATCATAATCCATGGAGATTCTTGCCTAACCTCGTCTGTCAGCCTGTCCATCACCATCGCAAACAAGAAGGGGCTCGGAGCTGATCCTTGATGCAGTTCCACCTCCACCTTAAATTCGTCGGTCACGCCGACAGCACACCTCACCACTGTCTTACATCTCTCATACATGTCCTGTACCGTTCTAACATACTTCTCTGCAACTCCAGACTTTCTCATGCAATACCACAGTTCTTCTCCTTGCACCCTGTCATATGCTTTCTCCAGATCCACAAAGGCACAACAATGCAGTTCCCTCTGACCTTGTCTGTACTCGTCTATTAACATCCTCAAAGCAAACATTGCATCTGTGGTGCTCTTTCTTAGCATGAAACCAAACTGTTGCTCACAAATGCTGACATCTGCCCTTAGTCTAGCTTCCACTATTGCTTCCCATAACTTCATCGTATGGCTCATCAACTTTATCCCTCTGTAGTTGCCACAACTCTGCACGTCTCCCTTGTTCTTAAAAATGGGCACCAGCACACTTCTCCTCCATTCCTCCAGCATCTGCTCACTTTCTAAGACCTTGTTGAATGTTCTTGTCAGAAAAGCTACTGCTACCTCTCCTAGACACTTCCATACCTCCACTGGTATGTCATCAAGACCAACTGCCTTTCCATTCTTCATCCTCTTCAGTGCCCCTCTCACCTCACCCTTACTAATCTTTGCTACTTCCTGCTACTCAATGGTCACCTCTTCGACTCTTTTTTCTCTCTCTCATTTTCCTCATTAATCAGCTCTTCATAGTACTCTTTCTATCTTGCCAGCACACTTATGTCATCAGTCAATACATTTCCCTCTCTGTCCTTTATCAATCTAACTTGCTGCACGTCCTTCCCATCTCTATTTCTCTGCTGTGCCAACCTGTATAGATAATTTTCTCCCTCCTTACTGTCCAACCTATCATACAAGTCATCATACAGCCTGTTTGGCCTTAGCCACTGCTACTTTTGCCTTACGCTGTGTCTCCCTGTACTCCTGTTTACTCTCTTCGGTCCTCTCAGTGTACCCTTTTCTTCTTAGCTAACCTCTTTCTTTGTACACACTCCTGCACTTCCTCATTCCACCACCAAGTCTCCTTATCTACTTTCCTTCCAGAGGACACCCCAAGTACTCTCCTACCTGTGTCCCTGATCACATTTGCTGTGGTTTTCCAGTCATCTGGAAGCACTTCCTGACCACCCATAGCCATTGCCATCCTTTTTGCAAAATCTATCAACATCTGTCCTTCTGTGTTCCTGTCCTAGATACCAAACCTGCCCATCACTTCCTCGTCCCCTCTGTTGCCTGCACCAACATGTCCATTGAAGTCTGCCCCAATGACCACTCTTTCACCTCTGGGGGTACTCTGCATCACTTCATCTAACTCACTCCAGAATCTTTCCTTCTCTTTTAGCTCACATCCTGTCTGTGGGGCATAAGCACTAACAACATTGAACATCACACCTTCAATTTCTAACTTGAGACTCGTCACTCTGTCTGACACTCTTTTCACTTCTAGAACATTCCTGACAAACCCCTCCTTCAAGATGACTCCTACTCCATTTCTCTTCCCATCCACACCATGATAAAACAGCTTAAACCCTGCTCCTAAGCTTCGAGCATTCCTACCTTTCCACCTGTTGTCCTGGGCACACAGTATGTTCACCTTTCTCCTCTGCATCATGTCAGCCAGCTCTCTACCTTTTCCTGTCATAATTCCAACTTTCAAAGTCCCTACTTTCAGTCCTAGACTCATGCTTTTCCTTTTCTCTCTCTGCCTACAGACACGCCTCCCACCTCTCCGTCTTCGACAAAGTGCAAACCGTAAACACAAATCTTATGTCTGATCAACTTTACGACCGCAAAAGTCGTGAAGCATGATTCATGGCAGTGCAAGTGTTGCCTACGACGGTTGTTTGTGCTGCCGGCAGCACAAGCATCTTAAAAGGCCAAGCAGGAGATGATGCAGCTTCACTTTATAACTGCTCAGAGCAAATCTATTCATCTATTTCAATGCCACGTCACTGTGCGCGAAGCTGAGAGCCAATCCTTTCTGTGTGGGTGGGTCCGATACCTTGAAACTCTAATTTTATTGGACTCACACGCTGCAGTGTTTATGTAACAGGAAGCGTGTCCCAAGTTTTGGCAATCGGCTGCTCTGCGGGTTTTTCCATGTCTGTCCATTTGTGTTTGCTTGCCAGCTGTGCTTGGCTTCGTGGAAATGAGCCGATCAAAACGAGGGAAATTTATCTCTTTACTCAAACAACACGTGCAGTCTGTGGCTGTTTTTATAATCCAATAAAATTGGAGTTTGAGGCTATCGGACCCACCCACACAGTGGAGTACAGAAAGGATTGGCTCTCCGCGGCGTGCCACAGTGACGTGGAATTGAAAATAGATGTATAGATTTAAATAATCTGTTCTTGTTTGGCTTGAGTGTATTTGGATGAAAAGTTGACATACGACCAAGTCGATGACTCACTGTATAGTCATTTTGTTTTCTGAACTGCTTAATCCTAATTAGGGTAGTGGGAAAGGTGGCGCCTATCTCAGCTGCTTCTGAGTAAGGGCAGAGTACACCGTGTACGATTTTCCAGAATTTAAAATTAATTGAAGGTAATCAATAAACATTATAAAAACAACATACAACTGAGCAGGATGTTAAAAAATAAATTAAGCCAGATTTAACTTTCCTGAAAAAGGATGGTTTTATTTCGAAAGTAATAAACATTTGTGTCAATAATTCTCTTCTTTACAATCGGTTTGCTTTATTCTGGCATTATCTTAATAACTTTGATAATTATGACCATCATTCAGTCAGTTATTAAACCATTAAATGTCCAAAGATGTGTCACATGTTATGCCTCGTTCAAAAGTTGAATCATGGTTTTGCTCTTCTATTCTTTTCAGCTCATTTTTGGGAACACTACAGCTGAGGACAAGCTTAAAAAATTCTTTGCTGGCAATAACATGATAAAAAAAAAAAAAAAAAAAAATTAACCGGTAAGGAGGAATATTTATTTATTTTCTTCATGTGCACGCCACCCGGGATTCACTGGGTTTTTTTTTTTTTTCGTACATCGTGCAATATTATGTGCTATATTATGTGTGATGTTGTAAATACAGTAGAATAAAATACATATCTTGTATTTGAAATCAACTTACTGAATATCAAAGTTTCCTCTTTTTATATTGTAATCAACAGAGTATCAAGGTTTCTTCAACATATCAACTTTTGATATTGCCATCAACAAACTAACAAATACCTTCGTCATGCTCTGCACTGTTGCTGGTGGTTCATAATTAACTTGTATTTGTTTTAAAATGTCAGCAAATGTGTTGCTCAATTTGAAACATTACTGAATTGATTATTTTCATGTTGGGACTTTTAATAGTGACAGAGAACAGTTTTTTTGCCTCATCATTGTCCCCTTCCATTGTGCTTTCCACCTTTTGTTGTTAAGACAGTACTGGCCAATGAGCATCGCTGTTTCACTGAAATGGTGAAATTGACCAAACACAAGGCACGGTTGATACTGATTTTGGTCACTTCTTAGTACGGTGTATGATAGGGGACACGTGCGTTTTTTCAACACAAGCGGCCAGGATATTTTTATTTTTTTGCATCTGTGAATGCTCAGGCGGGGTTTTTATGTTCAGTTTTGGCCCAACCGGCCATGTTACCGTCAACACACATTTTTAAGGCTGGCCTGATCATCGTCCTCCATCTTACTCTGTGCTTTCTCATTTTATCCCCAAACACTCCTCCCTGTGGTGTTCTTCAAACGTATTAATTTCTAATTCTGTCCATTCTTGTCTCTTCCTGAAAATAAAAAAAATCACAGCATCTTCATCTCTGTTCTGGCATCTCGATCTCAGCTCCCTATCCTGTCTTTCTCAGCCTTATTGTCTCCAAGCCGTGCAGCATTGCTCACCTCGTTACTGTCTTATAAACCTTCTCCTGTATTGTTACAGTTGCCCTACTGTCACAAATCACTGTGTCCGCTCTTCTCCTCCCATTCCACTCTGCCTTCAGTCTCTTCACTTTTCTATCGTGCTCTCTTACTTTTAATAGTCACCGAAGTCTTTAAATGTTGACAAATATTTTTCTAAATCTCCCCATAGATCAAAATCAGGATGTCTGCAGAAGATTCCAGTAACTGTGAAAAGACTTTGTGTCCACATGAAACTACCACCAGTTCCTCACAAATGAAGGAAGGTCTTTACAGGTGCTCAGTTTGTGGCAAGTGTTTTCCTAAGAAGGGCGATTTCCAAAAACATCAGCGCATTCACACAGGAGAGAAGCCGTATCACTGCTCAGATTGTGGAAAACGTTTTACTCAAATAGGCCAGCTCCGAATACACCAGCGCATTCACACAGGAGAGAAGCCGTATCACTGCTCAGATTGTGGAAAAAGTTTTACTCGAAGAAGCACCCTCCAAACACACCAGCGCATCCACACGAGGGAGAAGCCATATCACTGCGCCGATTGTGGAAAGTGTTTCAGTCAGTTAAGTTCTCTCCGAACGCACAAGCGCATTCACACAGGAGAGAAACCCTATCACTGCTCACAGTGTGGAAAGAGTTTTACTTCTCAGAGCTATTTCCGAACACACCAGCGCATTCACACGGGAGAGAAGCTGTATCACTGCTCAGATTGTGGAAAACGTTTTACTCAAATAAGCAACCTCCAAAGACACCAGCGCATCCACACGGAAGAGAAGCTGTATTACTGCTCAGACTGTGGAAAGGGTTTTAATTTTTTGAGTTCTCTCCGAAGACACCGGCGCATTCACACGGGAGAGAAACCCCATCACTGCTCACAGTGTGGAAAGAGTTTTTCTAGTCAGAGCTATTTTAGAACACACCGGTGCATTCACACGCGAGAGAATCTGTATTATTGCTCAGACTGTGGAAAGGGTTTTAACTGTTTGAGTGATCTCCGAACACACCAGGGTATTCACACCGGAGAGAAGCCGTATTTCTGCTCACAGTGTGGAAACAGCTTCACTAAAGAAAGTTCTCTTCGTAACCACCATCGGGTTCATGCAGAATAGAAACCGCATCTCTGCTGATTCTTCTGTTGGGTTTCTGATACCTTTTAATGAACATGTCATATTTGTTTCAACATCTGCACTCCAAACTGTTACAATAGTACCATGTCTGTCTTCCTTTCGGCTTTTTCCCTTTTACTTGGGAGTCGCCACAGCGAATCATCTGATTCGCACGTTTGATTTGGCAGAGGTTTTTTACGTCGGATGCCCTTCCTGTCACAACCCTTTTTAGCAATGACAGAAACACGCTGACGACTTTGCAGCCTACTCTTTACGAAAGTCAGCAATGTTTCTTTTACATGCCTCTCACCATAGACAGTGAGAGACATGGCCCGCCTTTGATAACCCAGTTAGCTGCACTGGGGGTGTTACAATAGTACCTTGACTTTCATAATTAATTCGTTCGGAGGGTAAGCTCGTAATTCAAAATGTTTGTTAAATAAATCGAAGTTCCCATAGGAAATGATACAAAACCAATTAATCCGTTCCAACCTCCTCCCAAACTCATATAACCTGCTACAAACACGTAAATTTCACCTAATATTTTAAAGATAAACATGTAACAACAATAAATATTTCATAATAATGATAGATGCACATCAACATTCATAATAATTAAAAATAAACAATAATAAAACAAGAATAAACAATACGTCAACTAATACTTCCAATCATCGACTGTGGCGAAGATGTCATGTGGGCAGGCATGAGGTGGTGTGTAACAGAGGAGGAGGAGGAGAATTTCTACCAAATGCCAGCGAGGAAAGGCTCGTGGTGAGCTCTCACAAGGCCAGTGCTTCTCAAGTAGTGGGGCGTGCCCCCCTTGGAGGGTACAGTGGAATGCCAGGGGGGGCATGTATGACTTGGGGAACATGCCTTTTTGCCATACTGTACTAGAAGCAAGTGTAATTGCACATCCTCTACAATAGGCAATAGGTGGCAGTGGCGCTCTCACTGTGTTCCATATGGTGTAGGGAAAAAGCGCCGAGCAAACGATATGAAGTGTGGTAAACACTATTTATAGTTGGGGGGAATGTGTGTGTGTGTTTGGTTTTTTTTTTTTGTTGTTCCTCGTCTTCTTCTTTTCCTTTTGGCTGTTTTCTTCAGAGATCGCCACAGCGAATCATCTGCCTCCATCTCCCCCTATTCTCTGCATCTTCTGCTCTTACACCAACTGCCTTCATGTCCTCCATCACCACATCCATTAATCATCTCTTTGGTCTTCCTCTAGGCCTGCTGCCTGGTAGTTCCAACCTCAGCATCCTACTACCAATATACTCACTATCCCTCCTCTGGACATGTCCAAACCATCTCAATCTAGCCTCTCTGAATTTGTCTCCAAAACCTCTTACATGTGCTGTCCCTCTGATGTGCTTCTTATATAGGTCATTATAGAAAATAATTGAGAAGCACAAGGCGTTCTCGGAGCGTGAAGGAATACACGCAGAAGAATACGAGGCTAATCCGCCCAGAAAAGCCAATTCCCCAGCAAAGCTCGTAAATCAAAGTTTTGCTCCTTGGATAGGGCATATTTTTGGTGGGACAGAAGCTTGTCTCATGGAAAATTCGTTATAAAAGACTCTCTTATGTCAAGGTACCACTGTACTTTGAAATGTTACATAATATCATGGAGAAAGCAGGCAGGCTTGGTGTTGTAATATATGGAGTGTTCAAGAAAGATTTAAGTCTCAAATATCATAATCACAATGTTGTTCATAACCAAAATATAAACTCACCATAACGACAGGTTTGAACTTGCATCATTTCAGCGAGTTAATCTCTTAGTTAGGCCCATAACATAAAAACATATGGCGCAAAGAATTCAGTGACGACCTGGAACACAGTCTTGTCGCTATTTCATTCTTCCGAAGAATTGATTTCCCTGCGTATTAAGGTACAAAGTCCCTATTGTTTTTTTTTTTTTGAGGCTCGGCTTAAAAATTCTTTGTTGGCAATAACATGATGATAAAAATAAAAAATAAAAAAATTCACCCTGGAGGGAGGGATATTTTTTATTTATTTATTTTTTGCCTGTGCAGGCCACCCGGGATCTGGGCTTTTGGAAGAATTTGGGAATTGGTGGTATAGTGATTAAGGCTCCAGGTTTCAAATCCAAATGTTGGGGGTTCGAGGTTTAATGCCGCCAAGCCATTGGGTCCTCAATCAAAGGCCATTAACCTTCAGTTGCTCATTTGTAAAGAAGGAAAAACAAAAAAGAAAATGTAAGTCACTTTGTATAAGGGTGTCTGCCAAATTCCCTAAGTGCAATTTACTATCGAGGTAAAGAGCACCAACAGGATTGAATAGATTAAAAATAGACACATTAGCAGAGACCCTGCAAAAATTATGTTTTGGTCCACAACTTCCACACCATATGGCGCACACATTCAAAAACCATTTACAAACGCTCCCCGACTTACGTTTTTAATTGGTTCCGGACGGCGGAATGTAAGTTGAAAGTGAACGTAAGTTGTTACAGTGACGTATGACGCTCATACTGTACTATACACCCATAAATACCATTACCGTATCTCATAAAACACTCCTAAATCAATTATTTTAAACACAATATTGTAAAATAATATCAAATAATATCAACATTAATTTCAAATAAGTCACTTATTTATACTGAGGCACTTTACATGAAGCTTAAAACAGCCAATCAACCCTTACAATATCTGTAGCGCTCAATACCGAAAGTAGTGTACTTGCAAAAGTAGTTTACTTGCTGCGGGTTATACAGACTTCCGGTCTTTCAAGTGCACAAGGGTGCCGTTGAACTCGTTTAGAACACAGCCTGCACTGATGTGAATCCAAAGCGGAGAGCTTTCTTTTGTGTAAGTAAGTAAATTTTATTCAAGAGATGCATACAAAGAACAAGTACAAATCCTAATGAATATTAATATAAAAATAAGTATACACTCTTAGGATTCTGCTAAAAGATAATAAATATTTGTAATTGTTCTGTAATTTGTGTTTTCATTTATTTTACAACTCTCTTTGCTTAACTAAGTATGCATGGTAGATTGTGCCGATCTGAGCAGATAGTTAATTCATCTCTGTGTATGAGACTTGCACCCATGCTCGTAGGCTTACACTTCTGACCAACCATTTTTGCTTAGGGTTACAAAAGTCCGCAAAACAGTGTAAACACAAAGATCACAGTGACGACGTCTTAACACAAGGGTAACACGCTATATAACTGATATGTAAATATAAAAAACGATATACACATAACTGAACTGGGAAGGAGGGACACATTTCAGTCTGTATTTTGTAAACAATGGATGCAGCGTCATTATGCCAGCGTACTACGTAGGTACGTCTAAACTCAAAATTTTACTTAAAAAAAGAAAGTAAAATCGGAAAAAAAAGGATGAACGTAAGTTGGGGAGCGTCTGTACTGGAACATGTGAAATCATGTGAGGTCCTCCACAGCTGTCCATCTGGGTTGTGTGGTTTGTTTGTACAAAATCACAATATAAGTTTACCCTATTTTTTAAAATTTACATTTTTTTTAATGCCAAATCTGCTTGAAACTTTGGGACACTATGTAAATACATCTACTCATGCGACTGGACACATCATCAGTGATGTTCCTGGAATCATTGGGTGTTTTGGGTCTTTCAACATCATTGACCCTCATTCAGGTGACCCAGCTGGGGCTGATCAGAACCCGGCTTGTGTCCAGTTGGCACACTAGCTACCACGACTCCATGGTTCTCCTCTCTTGAGCCACAGCCATCTTGAGGCCCTCTCTGCCGCTTCGGTGGTATTGCGGATGGCTCTTCTCCTCTGTTGCCCGACGATGCCTAGACAACCCAGAGCTTTGGCAAAGGACCGGGCCGCAAAGCCTCTGCAGCCAACCTCTACTGGAAGGCACTTCACCCTCCATCCTGATTGCTGACAGTCTTTCACCAGTCTCGTGTACTTGGAAAGCTTCCTCTCAAAGGCTTCTTCCAGACGGTCTTCCCACGGGACAGTCAACTCCAGCATCGTCACTTGCTTGGTGGCCTCTGACACAAAGACAATGTCAGGACAGAGGGTGGTGACCACAATATGGCTAGGGAACTTCAACTGATGTTCAAGATCCATTAACAGCTGCCAGTCTCTTGTAGAGGTCAGAATGCCTGCTGGTGGTCTGTTAGCTGGGGCAGCCTGCTCTCCAGCCCTCACAAAGGCAATGATGTTCTTAGGGGGCAGAATTGTTTTGCCCAAGCCAATCCCGTGCTGATGGCCTCGGCGATGGTCTTCAGGACTTGGTCGTGCCTCCACCGGTAGCGCCCTTCTCCCAATGCTGTAGTGCAACAGCTTAGGACATATTCCAAGGTGCTTCTCTTGGAACACAATGGGCAAGCTGGTGACTCCGCTAAGCCCCAAGTGTGCAGGTTCGATGGACTAGACAGTACATCGTACACTGCCTGGATGAGAAATCTGATGCGGTGAGGCTCAGCTTTCCAGATCTCAGTCCAAGTTACTGTCCTCTCAAGCGCATTTTCCCATCTTGTCCTGGCTCCCTGTTGTCTCATGCCCACCGCCTTGCAGGATCTTGTTTCCTCCACAGCAGCTCTCACCTCCTCTTGGACCAGGCGCCTTCTCTCCTTCCCCCTGATGTTCATTTGTGGAGTTGAGAAGGAACCTAAGCCAGCTCGGCCCCTCGAGACCACTCCCACCAGAGCCTTGTGGCACAGCCTAGCTTCCGCCATTTGAACAGCCTCTTCCGCCTTCCACTTCCTGCCCGTCCTCACTTGGATTCCAGCATTAGCCACCTTTAGATCGCTGGAGTCCCTGTACAGCACCACTTTTCTAGCTCTGGTAACCTTGAACTCCTCCTCCAAGGATTTAAAGGCAGCTGCAATTTGTTATTGTGCCCATAGAGTGCAATGGTACTTAGGCTCTTTGGTAACCCCAGCCATCTCCGAAGGTGGCTACTGATTTTCCTCTCCAAGATCTCTACTGTGGATAGTGGAACAGTATAGATGAGGAGCGGCCATATAGGGGAGGATACCGTGCTGATAAACCCATGCCTTGAATTTTCCAGGTAGACCGAACTTGTTCACGGACTTTAGCCAGCCTTCCAACACACCACACTCCGTCTGGATGGATGCTGCGTCTTTGAGAGAGCTGTCAAAAACCTTGCCCAGACTCTTGACTGGCCTCTCCGAGATTGTTGGGATGGTTGTGCCTGCGATGTTGAAACGGAACTTGTCCTCTACCTTTCCTTTCCTCGGCACCATCGACTTAGATTTTTCAGGTTAGTGCTCATTCGGGCCCACACCATCATCATCTCCAGCCCCTTAAGGATCCACCGACATCCTGGGACTGACTCTTTGGTGACTGTAAGGTCATCCATGAATGCCCTAATAGGTGGCTGCCGTTGATATATAATATTAAGTTGTATTATAAAGTTATCAAATTGTATACTTTTATGTAAAAAAAAAAAAGTTACTTTTTTTAAAGCTTTTGCTACCTGCAAACAAAATTCACTGTCTTGCGTCCCTTCGTTGCACTAAATTCTATTATGATGAATCTTAAGACTTTCAAAGGCATTGCAAGTATGTCCACATCTCAATGTTTCATGTAATTTGACAGAAGCTTGGTGGGTACAGTCTAGACCAGGGGTCAGCAAACTTTGCCATTCAAAGAGCCATTTGGATCCGTTTTCCACAATAAAGAAAACACTGGGAGCCACAAATCCTTTTTTTGACTTTTAAAATAAAATAACACTGCATAAAATGTTTTTTTCCCCTCCTTATCGGTTTTTTTATATTAAAATAAAAGTCTCACTGATTTGAATGACTGCAGAGACAATTAAATTACAATTCTGCTTGCAACAAAAACATTTACGTTTAAAAACAAAAGAAGTTGAATAAAAGGTTACTTTAAATGAAAATTCCGAATGTCTATTTGAGTCCTGAGGCAGTTGTGGCTCGGTGGTAAAAGGTGCTGAATCACTGATCCTAAGGTTGATGTTTAAGCTTCACTTTCCACAGGTTGTCACTGTCCCCCAGTGTAGCTAACTGGGTTATCAAAGGCCAGCCACGTCTTTCACTGGCTATGGTGAAAGGCTGTGAAAGAACCATTGCTGAGTTTCGTCAAGAGGAGCTGCATATCCATCAGCGTGTTTCTGCCCTGCGGTGCCGTGGCGAGCTGTCCAGGGTGTACTCTGCCCTCGCCCAAAGTCAGCTGGGATGGGCGCCAGCCTCCCCGCCTTCCTAATTAGAATTAGGCGGTTCAGAAAATGAATGAATGTATTTGAGTCCTTGTATTTTTATAAGGAAAAATAATAGCTATCCCACGAAGGGAGAGACGAGGTGCAGCCAGATGTGTTAACGGGTTGGATAGCCTGCCTCACCATCACTCCCTTTGTGCGATCTTATTTTTTTAATTTGTTATATTGATGTTGTTTTGTCATAATTTTAATTTACAAAAATGACAACACAAAGGTATGTGAAGACTTATTTTGAAGGAGACTGCCGAACATTCTTTTAAAATGTTTAATACTGCACTGACCTAACCATTCTCAGCGTGAAGACTGAATCAGACCGCAGTCTTTTATTTGGTCACTGTGAGGGGAGTTATTTAATTCGGTGATTGCTGTGCATAAACCAAATCTCATGCACCGTCTCTTACTTCAGCTGTGATGTTCCTTTCTGGATTTCAAAACCTGGCGAAAAATCTCTCTCGCTTGGTATGCTGCTGCTGGGATGGCGAGAACACTCCTTGCCATGAGCTCAAGGGTTCTGAAATACTTCTGAAATACCATCACATGCTCCCTCCAGCAACACAGCAGATCAAAAACACTGAGGCTTTTAATGTAACTGATTAATATAACAATTGCCATGTCCACAAGAACACACACACACACATACAAAATCACCCAAACCACACCAAATAAATATCCGCCTGCACCCGTGACTGTTAATTTTCATGTGTGTAAACAGCATTTTTGCAAGGTTACCCAGCGGGTAGCAGGACTCTGCCTTAGGCAGATTCTCCCGTCATTCAGGTGAAAACTGGTTTAACATTGTTATTAAATAAGCAGCATTTTCTTTTTGGGGTTGTGTTTGGTTATGCACTGGTTTTTGTATATGAACTGTGTTTGCACTCGTTGGCCACTGTAAAATACACATTCATTATTTTGAAAAGCCAGAGAGCCGCACCAGAGAGGTGAAAGAGCTGCATGAGGCTCTGGAGCCGCAGTTTGCCGACCCCTAGTCTAGACATACTTCTGAGGCCACAGTGTTATGATTACTGAAAATCAAAATGGCCTGTAATTAGAGGTCCAAGTGCCTACTATAATTGTGTTATTAATATTATGTAATAAATAAAATCTGTACTGCAGCATAAACCACTGAGATTTTGGAATAGTTATTTGAAGAATGGTTACAATTCCTTGCAGGTACCTCATATCCCATGTAAAATCCACAGTTAAAAAAAAAAAATAATAATAAATCTGTGTTTTACCCTATAATTCCCAGACATTCAAAATCTGTGTCTCAATAAATTCACTGTATTGAATTGAATGACTTGCTGTATGCTATTTCTTGTATTCCAAACTTTTATAGCAGAATATGCAAGGGCTACTTTTTAAAACTCCTTCCAAAGTTTTTGTTCAATCCACACAAACCATAGTGTGTAGCATTCTGAGAGCAAAATGTTATGTTAATAATTAATTTACAATTTTTATGGACACAACAACAACAAAGTGTTTCATATCTTGCCATAATAAAGGTTTTTGATTTAAGACTCTTCCTTGTGATGATATTTTGTTCCTCTGGATCAGATTGGGTGGCCATTGGCCTCTAGTGCGTGCTAGACCAGCATCTGCAGATCACTTTATTTGATTTGTGTGAGACTTGGTGGGTAAAATCAAGGGCTGATACATTGTTATGATGCTCAAAGTAGGTCTGGGGGGATTATGGAATCACTCAATTTTGATAGAAAAATTATGGAATCAACCTATAAAATTTCCATTCCCAAAACTAACACCTGCATCAGATTAGCTCTGCTTGTTAGTCTGCCGCTAAACAGGAGATCACACCTTGGAGAGCTATTGCACCAAGTGGACTGACATGAATCAACGTGAGATGTCAATTGAAACAAAGGAGAGGATTATCAAACTTCTTAAAGAAGGTAAATCATCACGCAATGTTGCAAAAAGATGTTTAGTTGTTCACAGTCAGTGGTGTCTAAAATCTGGACCATGTACAAACAACAAAAAGGCAAGCATACTAGTATACCAAGGAAGACATCTAAGCTTGAAGACAGAAAACTTAAAACAATATGTCTTGAAAACAGAAAATGTGCAGCAAAACAACTGGGAGGAAACTGGAGTCAATGTCTGTGACCGAACTGTAAGAAACCACCTAAAGTAAATGGGATTTACATACAGAAAAGCATGTTTTCTTCAGGCAGTCGTCTTCATAAATCTCATTGGAATGGCACTAAACAAAAGTTCCAGCATCAGCACCTTGCCCAATGCAGATTTGCGATTCATCACTGAATATGACTTTCATCCAGTCATCCACAGTCCAGGATTGCCAGGAGTTGTAGACCTCAAACACCAAACATTGAACATATGCTCTACGGGGCCATTGAAAGATACTTTCACAGACTGGGTTTCACCCTGCTAGCAGTTCTAGTGCTAACAATGACCGTGATCACTGTAAACCAAAGACAAGTGAATGCGGTCAAATTTTCAGAGAAAGACAATACTTCATATACATAGTTTAGTTTAGTTTATTATAGTTTATTAAAGTGTCACATGTACGAATACAGAGTAAAAAACATAAATTATACGAATAAAAGATTACATACACCCAGCCTCAGTATAGGCTTATGAGACACTATTTAAAACAATATTATGTACATAAGAATATAAATATTGCATAATGTATAGTACATTCCCTCCTTTTAAACATTTCATTAAGAGATATTGCTAAGAAAGATATAAAAGATGGGATATTAAGACATCAAAAGACTTAAAATTTGAATATCATTTTTGTAAAACGAAGTATCTAATAAGTATAAAAATTTAAATCTCAGATCGTGTTAAAAGTTGACAATTTAAAAGGAAGTGAACCATATACATATACCTCACATACCAGAAACTAGAAATGTGCACCTCAAGGTGAGGCTGTGATCAAAGTAAGTGCATTTGAGGCTGTGACCCCATATTATACTTTGAACTTGTGAATTTCAAGCAAGATGGAAAATGTATTTTCTTTCAGTGAATTCTCTTTATTTAGGTTTTTTTTTTTTTTTTTTTTTTTTTTTTTTTTTTTTTTTCCAACAAGAGTTTCCGCATTGACTTGAGGGATTAATTCTTATTTTGAGGGATATTATTTTTTTGTAGTATTGCTTACTGACTTTGGGGATTTAAAATCCAAACAAAAAAAAAAAACCCAATTAATTCTGAAAGTGTCCTGCCTTTTATTGTGACAGAACTTGTGTAGGGTTTCTTACAAATGCATCGTTTTATTCAGGTGATCCACCAGTGCTATGAGAATGGCATGACACACCAGCGAACATTTCGAACAGAGTGAGAGAGATGCTGATTTTCATCATTTAAGTTTTCACACACCCAGCCAGTAGAAACGACCTTCAAAGAGGCACTTTTACCTTTTAGGCTCCAGTACATTTCAAGGCCTGTACTTGTTTACTTTTACTGGAAACATTACTTTTACAATTAATTAATCAATCAATGACTGTTATGTAGGGCAGTGGTCCCCAACCTTTTTATCACCATGGACCGGTCAACGCTTGACAATTTTACAGGGGGTGGGGCAGAGATTGTTTATATTGTACAGACACTACTCAGTTTAAGACACGTTCCGAACGGCCGTTTGTTAGATGAATTTGTTTGTAAGTAGTTGCAGGGCGTTCTTTAGAGAGGAACGTATGTTTCAAGCTTGTATAAGTAACCTATACTAGTTTGTACTGCAGTAGTATACAATTCTCTCTCCCTCCCTCCCTCCCTCTTTCTTCCTCTATCTCTCTCCATGGGAATTCAGCAGTTCCTCGAAGTCTCCTCCTCCTCCTCCTCCTCCTCCAGGTCAAGGTTGAGCGTCTCACTTAGCCCGACAAGACTGGTAAGGATGTGCTTAGTCTCCTTTTGCTGGTCGAAGCCCTTGAATTCGTTGACAAACTGAGGGTATAGCGACCTCCACATGGCATTGAAGTTGACCTCAGCAACCTCACGCCATGCAGCATCAATGTTTTTGATGCAGTTTAGGATGTTGTAGGACTTCCAGTAGTCGTGCGAGGACATCTCAGGGTCAATATCTACTGCCTTTAAAGCCATTCTGTAGGTTTGTCAGGTGTAATACTTTTTGAAGTTGGCAATGACACCCTGGTCCATCGGCTGCAGAATTGAAGTTTTATTTGGTGGAGGGTATACAACTTAAACAGCCGGATGAATATCATCCAAGTTGGGGGAGGGGGGGGGGTGGCCAGGGGCATTGTCTAACACCAGCAGGATCTTGAACGGAATGCTATTTTCAAGGCAATACAATTCACATCAGGGATGAAATGGTGGAAAAACCATTCTTCAAATATGGCTAGCGTCACCCATGCCTTCGCTTTGGCCATCCATATAACAGGGAGAGAGCTCTTCGTCACGTTCTTCAGGGCTCAAGGGTTAGCTGCCCGGTAGACTAGCAGTGACTTCAGCTTGAAGGGTCCGTCAGCAGTCCCGCCAAGCATTAGGGTTAACCGATCTTCAGCCGCTTTAAATCTGGGCATGGTCATCTCTTCACAGCTAATGTAGTTTTTTTTCCTGGCATTTTTTTCGACTACATTAAAGATCTGCTTTGGGGAATAACCCTCCTTTTCAATGATTTCTTTGAGCACTTGGGGGAAGCATTCGACAGCTGCTTTGTTTGCTGATGCTGCCTCTCCAGTCACAGCTACATGATGAAAATTTACCCTCTTCTTAAAACGGGCAAACCAGCTGTGGCTGGCAGAAAAAGTTTCGTCAGCAGCACTTTCCCCTGCTTTAACCTTAAGGTCTTCGAAGATCGATCTGGCCTACTCTTGAATCAGCATAAGGCTCAAAGGAACACATTGTTGCAGCTGATTTTCGAGCCTAATGCTCAGGAGTTTCTACATCTTTTCGATGAGTTTTCCTCTCTTCTTGCCGATGATGGTGGACTGCACCACCACTGCACTCTTGATGTGTCTGTCTTCCTTTCGGCTTTTTCCCTTTCACTCGGGAGTCGCCACAGCGAATCATCTGATTCGCACCACTGCACTCTTGATATGCTCCATAATACGGTCCTTTTGCTTGTAAATTGTACCGACTATCGAACAATTCAGGTTGCATGCGTGTGCCACATTCACCATCTTCTAACCTGCATCAAGTTTCTTTATTATTGCCACATTCATTTCAAATGAGATGGCTTGCCGCTTTTTCACATTTCCACTTTCACTAGAAGCTTTTCGCTTTTCACGACTCATACTGGATTATGGATGCATGAAATATTTTTTCAATAAATCACAAGAAATTTCAGAACACCGCTAGAGACAAGGTTTGAACACTTTGGTAACAAACAACAGAGCGGGCAGAGGAGAGTGATGAACTACACAGAATAGGCACACAATACAAAATCTAACTTACAGCCACTCCGTTCGCTGTTTGCGCAAACACTTTTGACCTCTGGACAAACCTATTCGTATGTCCGGATGTTCAGAAGGCAGAACAGAGATCAATCACAGAAAAATGAGAATGATTACATCGTTTTAACGCCATAATAGAAGGAACATCAGGTACCACAGGTGCCACAGGGATTATTATGTCGTTAATTTTATGCAAGTCTTATGTAAAACGCCAGGTACCATCAGGCTTCAGTACAGGATTAACTGGGGTGTTGTAAGAACTAGAACATGGTATGACCACTCCCTACTGAAGCAATGAATCAATTGCCACAGACTTATCTTTTGAGAGAGAATATTGTTTAATAAAAACAGGATTAGGGTGTTTGATTGTAGTCTCATAAGGGACACAGTGAACCAACCTGATCTCATCCTTATGTCCAGCCCATAGGTGTGACGAGAGGGAGTCCAAGACAGAGAGCATCAAGGACAGAGAACCCTCCAAAAGAGAGACCGCAGTGAAATTGTATGGGACAAAAGACCAAGATAAATATGACATGTCCGGGGGTACATCATCAGGCGTGCATATAGTTACAGTGGAACCATTACAGCCAATTGATAGTGATAAGGCACACATTAAGTCTCCACCTAAAAGATTAAAAGGGCACGAAGACATATACACAAAGGAATGTGTTCATTAGGTGAAGATAACATTTTAATGATATCTTTTTTCATCAGATGGTGAAGGGAGGTGGACAGTCAAACCTTTAGAGTCACCTTACCAAACACAAGCGGCAGCTGAGGCTTTGAACTTGCATTAAGATCTACATCGTCAGGATCTTGATCATCTATTTCTCAGACTCAGACTGGCAGTTCATTGGTAATGGCAGTTCATTTGGACGGACGGATTCTTTCTGCCCAGTTTTAGATTTGACGCCAAGTGGGCGTGGCGGTGGTACAGTCCGAGTCACCGAAGGACAACATGAAATTTCTAGGGTCAGGTACAAATAGTTATTTATGGGTTCAGGCGCAGATGTGGTGCGTGATGGCGATGCCTTCATAAATTAGTCTGTATGCAGACGCAAGGTATTCAGGTTTAAAAGTTCCTCCGCGTGGGTATGAAGGAAATTGTGGATGGGATTCAGTTCAACCTGCCAAATTATCGAACCAAGGTGTTGTGAAAACCATCAGATTACAGCGATTCATCCAATCCCTTGGGTTTCCTCTCGATCAGGCTTGGGTAGTTTTGGTGACCCACAAATATTTCCCATGGTGACACAGATTAACTATCCAGAGGAATACACAAATTATTTATAAAATTAACTATCCCTAGGAATACACAAATTATTTATATAGCGCGCTCTTCCCTTGATGTTCTCTTGGAAACACGCACGAGGATAACACTAAATTTCATCCCGTGGATACACACACGAGGATAACACTAAATTTCCTCACGTGGATACACACACGAGGATAACACTAAATTTTTCCCGTGGATACACACACAAGGATAACAGTAAATTTCTCCCCGTGACAACCTTCACAAGGATAATACTACATTTCTTCCCGTGCCAATCTTCACAAGGATAATACTACATTTAACGCGTTTGGTGATACTGCTAACCAGGGAGGAAAGAACAAAAATAATTCCTTACCTGATCAGTAGTATCCCAGACAAGCCCCCAAAACTGTTAGGATTTCTTTTTGGTGTCAAGCTCTTTCTATTGCTGGTTCTGAGAGAGAGAGAGAGAGAGAGAGAGAGAGAGAGAGAGAGAGAGAGAGAGAGCTCCTCATCTCATGGCTCAGTTAGTCTCTGTCACCCTGAGCTCTGGGGTGGCTTGCAATAAAGGGTCACATCTCTATTCACAAGCTCACCAAAGCTTACAGACTATGGACTGCAGTCAAGGGGGAGTTACAGTATTCTTTGGGGGTCATTAAACAATAGCACCATTGTGCTGCCCAAGGTATGAGCCCAAGGTGTGAGACCAGTCTTGCCCAATAGTAGATGCCAGAAGCTGATTACAAGAACAAATGGTCATTGTCCATTTATTAACAGTTTTTCAGGAGAAGAGGAACAACATCTGAGTTACAATACTTATAAGAATACGTTGTGCTTTTCCATAGGGAAACAAATATAAGTACATAGTTAAAGGATATCAAACAGAACTAGAAATTACTGCAACTCTAAAAACCCCTTTCATTATTATTATTATTATTATTATTATTATTATTATTATTATTATTATTATTATTATTATCATTGTTGTTGTTGTTTTTATTATTATTTTAATTTTTATTATTATTGTAGTACACAACAAAAAACATATTCCAGTAAACCCTTGACTTTTCACGGTTTTGCACTCGCTCCCCCGCATATTTTCGGATTGCCAAGTAACTGTCACCTGATTCAAATTCAACCAATTGCTGTTCTCCCTCCAGCTGATTGGTTGAGATGATGTATATGCCCCTTTTTCCTTATTCACGCACAGGTTGTCAAAGAGCCTTTTTTTTTTTTTACTGTGTTTTAATTGCCAGTTAATCTCTGTGTTGCCTCTCAAACGCCAGCAAAGCGCCAGAAAAAGGTAATGATGTTGGATGCCCCTTCTGAAGAAATAAGACTTTCTCCTGATGAAACGACAGTTTACTCTGAAGTGCCTGAAGAGGAATAATCATCTGAACTGTTGTAAAGCATTGTAGTATTAAAGTCTTTTTCAATTTTTATTTCAGTACAGTACATAAAGTAATGTTTAGAATGTATGTGTGTGTGATTTTATGTACTGTGCAGTAGCATGCTTATCCTTTTTTATTGTTTATCTAATTTATTACTCTTCATGTTCTTTATGTTCTTTTTGTTATGGTCTGTGTTTTTGGGGGACTTTGAGTTTGTCAGCTGTACCTCTAACTCAAGCTGGCTGGTGGCTCACACCTGAATTTACACTTCTCATCTACACCCAATAAACACAAGCATGCTCACCTGTGTCAGAGGATTAATTCACATCATGTCCCTGCTTCTTTGTAATTCTCTAACTCTGTTTTTTGCCCACTCTGGCTGAGTGGCATGGCTGACCTGGCCTACTCTTGTCAAAAGTCACAAATGGCTCTTTTACATGCCTCACACCATAGACAGTGCGAGACATGGCCGGTCTTTGATAACCCAGTTAGCTGCACTGTGGGGGACAGTGGCAACCTTGTGGAGAGTGGGACTCGAACCCCCAACCTTAGGATCAGTGATCCAGCGCCCTATACCACTAGATCACCACTGCCCCTATCAGAAAGTGATGATGAGTATTTTTCACCTGATTCTCCTGCTCACTAACTTCATAAATTTAAAGTAGTTCCTGGCCATGTGCTTTTGTTTATGTTTGTGTTGATTGGTTCAACGTGTCACATGCTCATTTTGGGTAATTTTCTATTGGGAAAATTTTTAAAGGAACAGCACCAGGAGGGAAAAGTAAGGAAAGGAAAAGTCTTTTTTTAATGTATGCTGTTTTCTTTCTTTTTTCTTTTTTACACTTCAATGTAAGTAATTTGGTTGATACCACAAAATGAATAGTATAAATACCAGAAAAAACTCTTTCATTGTTCTGTTATTATTCATGTTTTCCACCTCGATGATAATAAGCACTTACTGTTCCACTCCGCTGGTAAACATTTTAATAAGCGCCAACTCACTCTAATTTTTAAATGCCCTGGGCGCTTATCACAGTGTATACGGTGTGTGTGTGTGTGTGTGTGTGTGTGTGTGTGTGTGTGTGTGTGTGTGTGTGTGTGTGTGTGTGTGTGTATATATATATATATATATATATATATATATATATATATATATATATATATATATATATATATATATATATAATGCAGCCATGAGGTGGGGGCACTAACCAGTGTCTCTCCCCTCATGCCGGTCCCAAGCCCGGAGAAATGCAGAGGGTTGTGTCAGGAAGGGCATCCGACGTAAAACCAATGCCAATTACTTAAAATGCAAATCAAAAGTATTACCTCCATACCGGATCGGTCGAGGCCGGGGTTAACAACGACCGCCATCAGTGCTGTCAATCAACAGGGTGCTGATGGAAATTGGACTACTGTTGGTCGAAGACGTCGAAGAAGGAGAGGTGGGAGGCGTGTCCGTAGGCAGAGAGAGAAGAGGAAAGGCATGAGTCTAGGACTGAGAGTGGGGACTTTGAATGTTGGAACTATGCACAGAAAAGGTAGAGAGCTGGTTGACATGATGCAGAGGAGGAAGGTGGACATACTGTGTGTTCAGGAGACCAGGTGGAAAGGTAGCAAAGCTAAAAGCTTAGGAGCAGGGTTTAAGCTATTTTATCACGGTGTGGATGGGAAGAGAAATGGAGTCGGAGTCATCTTGAAGGAGGAGTTTGTCAGGAATGTTCTAAAAGTGAAAAGAGTGTCAGACAGAGTGATGAATCTCAAGTTAGAAATTGAAGGTGTAATGCTCAATGTTGTTAGTGCTTATGCCCCACAGGCAGGATGTGAGCTAGAAGAGAAGGAGAGATTCTGGAGTGACTTAGATGAAGTGATGCAGAGTACCCCAGAGGTGAAAGAGTGGTCATAGGTGCAGACTTCAATGGACATGTTGGGGCAGGCAACAGAGGGGACGAGGAAGTGATGGGCAGGTTTGGTATCCAGGACAGGAACACAGAAGGACAGATGTTGATAGATTTTGCAAAAAGGATGGAAATGGCTGTGGTGAATACTTTCTTTGAGAAGAAACAGGAGCATAGGGTGACTTATGAAAGCGGAGGTAGGCGCACACAGGTAGACTACATCTTGTGTAGGCGATGTAATTTGAAGGAAGTCAGTGACTGCAAAGTCATCGTGGATGAGAGCGTTGCCAAACAGCATAGGATGGTGGTGTGCAGGATGACTCTGATGGTGAGAAAGGTGAAAAGGGCAAAGGCAGAGCAGAAGACAAAGTGGTGGAAGCTGAAAAAGGAAGAGTGTCGTGTTGTCTTCAAGGAGGAGTTGAAACAGGCTTTGGGTGGCCAGGAAGTGCTTCCAAATGACTGGACAACCACAGCAAATGTGATCAGGGACACAGGTAGGAGAGTACTTGGTGTGTCCTCTGGAAGGAAAGTAGATAAGGAGACTTGGTGGTGGAATGAGGAAGTGCAGGAGTGTGTACAAAGGAAGAGGTTAGCCAAGAAGAAGTGGGACATTGAGAGGACCGAAGAGAGTAAACAGGAGTACAGGGAGACACAGCGTAAGGCGAAAGTAGCAGTGGCTAAGGCCAAACAAAGGGCATATGATGACTTGTATGATAGGTTGGATAGTAAAGAGGGAGAAAATGATCTATACAGGTTGGCACAGCAGAGAAATAGAGATGGAAAGGACGTGCAGCAAGTTAGATTGATAAAGGACAGAGAGGGAACTCTATTGACTGATGACAGAAGTGTGCTGGGAAGATGGAAAGAGTACTTTGAAGAGCTGATGAATGAGGAAAATGAGAGAGAAAAAGAGTAGAAGAGGTAACCATTGAGGGCAGGATGTAGCAAAGATCAGTAAGGGTGAAGTGAGAAGGGCATTGAAGAGGATGAAGAATGGAAAGGCAGTTGGTCCTGATGATATACCTGTGGAGGTATGGAAGTGTCTAGGAGAGGTAGCAGTAGATTTTCTGACAAGAACATTCAACACGGTACTAGAGAGTGAGCAGATGCCGGAGGAGTGGAGGAGAAGTGTGCTGGTGCCCATTTTTAAGAACAAGGGAGACGTGCAGAGTTGCAGCAACTACAGAGGGATAAAGTTGATGAGCCATACGATGAAGTTATGGGAAAGAATAGTGGAAGCTAGACTAAGGGCAGAGGTCAGCATTTGTGAACAACAGTTTGGTTTCATGCCAAGAAAGAGCACCACAGATGCAATGTTTGCCTTGAGGATGTTAATAGAGAAGTACAGAGAAGGTCAGAGGGAGCTACATTGTGCCTTTGTGGATCTGGAAAAAGCATATGACAGGGTGCCAAGAGAAGAACTGTGGTATTGCATGAGGAAGTCTGGAGTGACAGAGAAGTATGTTAGAGTGGTGCAGGACATGTATGAGAGATGTAAGACAGTGGTGAGGTGTGCTGTCGGTGTGACCGACGAATTCAAGGTGGAGGTGGGACTGCATCAAGGGTCAGCTCTGAGCCCCTTCTTGTTTGCTATGGTGATGGACAGGCTGACAGACGAGGTGAGACAAGAATCTCCATGGACTATGATGTTTGCAGATGACATCGTGATCTGTAGTGAGAGCAGAGAACAAGTGCAGGAAAATCTCGAGAGGTGGAGGTATGCCCTGGAAAGGAGAGGAATGAAGGTTAGCCTCAGAAAATCAGAATACATGTGTGTGAATGAGAAGGACCCAGGAGGAACGGTGATGTTACAGGGAGCAGAGATAACGAAGGTGGAGGATTTTAAGTACTTAGGCTCAACAATCCAGAGCAATGGAGAGTGTGGAAAAGAGGTGAAGAAGCGTGTGCAGGCAGGCTGGAATGGTTGGAGAAAAGTATCCGGTGTGATGTGCGATAGGAGAGTGTCAGCAAGAATGAAGGGAAAAGTGTACAAGATGGTGGTGAGGCCAGCGATGTTGTATGGCTTAGAAACAGTGGCGCTGAGGAAAAGGCAGGAGGCAGAGCTGGAGGTAGCGGAGATGAAAATGTTGAGGTTCTCCCTGGGAGTAACGAGGATGGATAGGATCAGAAATGAGTATATCAGAGGGACAGCCCACGTAAGATGTTTTGGAGACAAAGTCAGAGAGGCTAGATTGAGATGGTTTGGACATGTACAGAGGAGGGATAGTGAGTATATTGGCAGTAGGATGCTGAGGTTGGAACTACCAGGCAGAAGGCCTCGAGGAAGACCGAAGAAGAGATTTATGGATGTGGTGAAGGAAGACATGAAGGTTGTTGGAGTCAGAAAAGAAGATGCGGAGGACAGGGTGAGGTGGAGGCGGATGATTTGCTGTGGCGACCCCTGAAGGGAGCAGCCGAAAGTAAAAGAAGAAGAAGAAAGAAGATATATATATATATATATATATATATATATATATATATATATATATATATATATATATATATATATATATATATGGGGTTCAAGTCCCACTCTCCACAAGGTTGTCACTGTCCCTCCTTGCAATTAACTGGGTTATCTAAGGCCAGCCATGTCGCTCACTGTCTATGGTGAGAGGTTCATGTAAAAGAACCATTGCTGACTTTCAGAAAGAGTAGCTGCATAGCCGTCAGCTTGTTTCTGCCCCTTGCTAAAGGGTTGTGTCAGGAAGGGCATCCGATGTAAAAACTATGCCAAATCAAACATGTGAAACAGATGATTTGCTGTGGCAACCTCTGGAAAAGGGAAAAGCCAAAAGGAAAAGAAGAAATGGCCAACTCTACTTCCTTACATCTTCTCAATAGCAATTCTTATCAAATACTTTCTGAAGCACCGTCCATCATAGAGATCCGCTTCTCAATCTTTAACAATGATCCTCTCAGTCTCAGTGCTTGGCTAAGAAATCTATTTCATCAGAAAAATCTACTTATTTGTCCTGCTTAAACTCCACAACATGTTTTCAACCCTTAAAACATCTGCTGTTGTAAATGTTGGCTAAATGTTTGGTTGCCAAAAAAATGCACAATGACATATGCAAAGGAAATCAGAAACACACCTTCTTTAAATTTAAAAAAAATGTAAAAGATATTTAAATTTAGGTTTTTCTAGAGAGGTTGGATCTAAGATGATCGTCTCAGCATTCTCCTCTGTGAAGAAAAATAAGGTCATTATAAAAGCATCTCCAATTACCCTTAATCCTAATGCTAACCGAGTAGAGGTTTTATTGCTCATCTGCTGGCAGCAAAACCTGCCAAGGAGTGAGATGTATTTGGCAGACAATGAACAGTCCTGACTTGAAATTGATGTGAATGTGAATTAGGAAATAGCCCCATTGTGATGATTAAACAAGTGAGTTAATTATAGATGTTTCTGTTTTTGTTTTTATATATATATATATATACGGGGCAGTGGTGGTCTAGTGGTATAGGGCGCTGGATCGCTGATCCAAAGGTTGGGGGTTCGAGTCCCACTCTCCACAAGATTGTCACTGTCTATGGTGAGAGGCATGTAAAAGAACCACTGCTGACTTTCGTAAAGAGTAGGCTGCAAAGTCGTCAGCGTGTTTCTGTCCCTTGCTAAAAGGGTTGTGACAGGAAGGGCATCTGACGTAAAAAAAACCTCTGCCAAATCAAACATGCGAATCAGATGATTCGCTGTGGCGACTCCTGAGTAAAAGGGAAAAAGCCGAAAGGAAGACAGACAGACATATATATATATATATATATATATATATATATATATATATATATAGAGGATTTTCTGAGTAGATCCTTCCGTAGGAGAGTGCTCAATACTTTTTGGTAGAGCAAATAAACAAAAGGACAGGACAAAGGCTTTCTATTGAAACTCCATTTATCACTACAGATCTGTTTCGAGGGGTGGTGAAACCATCCCCTCTCTTCAGGTGATTACAGAAGAACAGATCTGTAGTGATAAATGGAGTTTCAATAGAAAGCCTTTGTCCTGTCCTTTTGTGTGTATATATATATATATATATATATATATATATATATATATATATATATATATATATATATATATATATATATATATATATATATATATATATACACACCATATATCACTACAGATCTGTTTCGAGGGGTGGTGAAACCATCCTCTCTCTTCAGGTGATTATAGAAGAATGATTACGAAGTGCTGGGGGGCGGTACTATGTCGATAAGCATGGCGTCCTCTAGATGGGGTGATGTCCATTATGCATTCGGGGGTGGGTTCTCTTAAATATTGGTATCGATACATGCATATGCATATACATGCAGACTTCAATTGGCATGCTGGTGCAGGCAACAGAGGGAACGAGGAAGTGATGGGCAGGTTTGGTATCCAGGACAGGAACGCAGAAGGACAGATGTTAGTAGATTTTGCAAGAAGAATGGAAATGGCTGTTGTAAATACTTTCTCCCAGAAGAGACAGGAGCATAGGGTGATTGTAAAAGTGGAGGTAGGAGCACACAGGTAGACTAAATCTTGTGTAGACGATGTATTTGAAAGGAAGTCAGTGACTGCAAAGTAGTAGTAGTGGGTGAGAGTGTTGCCAAACAGCATAGGACTGTGGTGTACAGAATGACCCTGATGGTGAGGAAGGTGAAGAAGGCAAAGGCTGAACAGAAGACAAAGTCGTGGAAGATGAAAAAGGAAGAGGGTCGGGTTGTCTTCAGGGAGAAGTTGAAACAGGCTTTGGGTGGTCAGGAAGTGCTTCCAGATGACTGGACAACTACAGCTACAGTGGTATGATAAAGTATCTGAACCTTTTGGGATTTCTCACATTTCTGCATAAAATCACCATCAAATGTGATCTGATCTTTGTCAAAATCACACAGATGAAAAAACAGCGTCTGCTGTAACGAAAACCACCCAAACATTTATAGGTTTTCATCTTTTAATGAGGATAGCATGCAAACAATGACAGAAGGGGGAGGAATAAGTAACTGAACCATCACATTTAACGACTTTTGACGACTAAGACATCCTCAGAGCAGGAAGGAGAGCTACTGCAGGTCTTTCATCCCCACCGCTGTCAGACTGTACAATGCCACTTTGTAGCTGTCTGTGGAAAAAAAAAGCAATTATGTGCAATAAAAACCTGTGCATTTTAATCAACCACATCTACCCCACTGACTGTGAACCATATCAATCCATCTACTCTGCCCTCAGATACATGTACACTTGAATATCAGCAAGTCTACAAAGTTTTTTTTATTGTATATTACTTTTATACTATTTATCTATCTATTTATTTACTTATATATTTACACATATACATATACAGGGGCAGTGGTGGTCTAGTGGTATAGGGCGCTGGATTGCTGATCCAAAGGTTGAGGGTTCGAGTCCCACTCTCCACAGGGTTGTCACTGTCCCCCCAGTGTGACTAACTGGGTTATCAAAGGCGGGCCATGTCTCTCACTGTCTATGGTGAGAGGCATGTAAAAGAACCATTGCTGACATTCTTAAAGAGTAGGCTGCAAAGCCGTCAGCGTGTTTCGGTCCCTTGCTAAAAGGGTTGTGACAGGAAGGGCATCCGACGTAAAAACCTATGCCAAATCAAACGTGCGAATCAGATGATTTGCTGTGGCAACTCCCAAGTAAAAGGGAAAAAGCCGAAAGGAAGACAGACATATATATATTTATTTATATTTTATTGTTCTGTTCTAATTAACTCAAGGATGTTACACCTTTCTAACCTATTTTGCACCCCCTACCGATGGTACTTCAAGAGCCTGTAACAGTGAATTTCTCCATTGTGAGATTAATAAAGCTGTATCTTTTCTTATCTTATCTCATCTTAAGACAGTGAATTTTGTTTGCAGGTAACAAAAACTTAAAAAAAAAAAAATAACTTTTATGTAAAAAAAAAAAATTATACAATTTGATAACTTTATAGTATAACTTAATATTATTTTGTCCCAAAGTTTCAAGCAGATTTGGCATAAAAAAAAATGTAGATTTTAAAAAATAGGGTAAACTTATATTGGGATTTTGTACAAACAAACCACACAACCCATATGGACAGATGTAGAGGACCTCACATTATTTCACATGTTCCAGTAAATGGTTTTTGAATGTGTGCCATATGGTGTGGAAGTTATGGATCCAAACATCATTTTTGCAGGGTCTCGGCTCATGTGTCTATTTGTAATCTATTCAATCCTGTTGGTGCTCTTTACTTCGATGGTAAATTGCACTTACAGAATTTGGCAGACACCCTTATCCAAAGTGACTCACATTTTCTTTTTTGTTTTTCCTTCTGTACAAATGAGCAACTGAAGGTTGATTGAGGACCCAACAGCTTGGTGGTATTAAACTTTGAACCCCCAACATTTGGATTAGGAATCTGCAGCCTAAATCACTGTACCACCAATTCTAAAATTCTTCCAAATGCCCAGATCCCTGGTGGCCTGCACAAGCAAAAAAGAAAATAAATTTAAAAAAAATCCTCCCTCCAGGTTAAATCTTTTTGATCATGTTCTTGCCAACAAATAATTTTTAAGCCTAGCCTAATAAGAAAAACCAATAGGGACTTTGTACTTTAATAATTAAAATGAGAGAAGAAGAGGACCGCAGTGAAATCAATTCTTTGGAAGAATGAAATAGCTGGGTTCCAGGTCGTCACTGAATTCTTTGCTCCATATGTTTTTATCTGTTATTGGCCTCACTGAGAGATTAACTCGCTGCAACGGTGCACATTCAAACCTGCCGTTATGATGAGTTCATATTTTGGTTATGAACAACATGGTGATTATGATATTTGAGACTTTTAAATCTTTCGTGAACACTCTGTATATTACAAAACATGGCCTGCCTGCTTTCTCCATGATACGGTATTATGTAACATTTCAAAGCACAGTGGTACCTTGACTTACAAGTGTCTTCTAGAATGAATTTTCCATGAGACGAGCTTCGGTCCCACCAAAAAATCTACTCCATCCAAGGAGCAAAATTTATGAGCTCTGCTGGGGAATTGGCTTTTCTGGGCCGATTAGCCTTGTATTCTTCTGCGTGTATTCCTTCACGCTCCGAATATGCCTTGTGTAGTGCTTCTCAATCACTTTCTGTAACGACCCTATGAGAAGACCCCCCCCCACCCCCTCCCGGGACTATAAATAATGTTTACTGCATCTCATATCGTTTGCCTGGTTCAACAGCTCTCACCCACTGCACCAGACTGTCGAGGAGCTAAGCAGCTCCTTCAGTGGACGACTGAGGCATCCTCAGTGCAGGAAGGAGCGCGACCGCAGGTCGTTCATTCCCACCGCTTTCAGACTGTACAACGCCACTTTGTAACTGTCTGTGAAAATACCGGTTATGTGCAATAAAAACCCCGCACACTTTAATCAACCACATCTACCCCACTGACTGTGAACCATATCAACCCATCTACTCTGCACTCAGATACATTACACTTTAATATAGGCCAGTCTATAAAGTTGCTCCATTCTTTTCTTTTATTGTTTATTAATTTATACTATTTATGTATCTATTTATTTATTTACTTATATAATATATATGTATGTGTGTATGTTTGTATACGTATCTATTTTTGCACCCCCTACTGATAGTACCTCAAGAGCCTGTAACAGTGAATTTCTCCATTGTGAGATTAATAAAGCTGTATCTTATCTTATCTTATCTTATCTTTTCCCTACACCATATGGAACACAGTGAGAGCGCCACCGCCACCTATTGCCTATTGTAGAGGATGCACAATTACACTTAATTCTAATACAGTATGGCAAAAAAGCATGTTCCCCAGGGTCAAACACGTTTCCCCTGGCATTCCACTGCACTAACCAAGGGGGACACACCCCACTATTTGAGAAGCACTGGCCTTGTGGGAGCTCACCACGAGCCTTTCCTCGCTGGCACTTGTAGTGTGCATATGCACAAAATTCTCCTCCTCCTCCTCTGTTACGCACCACCTTAAACCCACGTGACATCTTCACCACAGTGGATGATCAGAACGGTTAGTTGACTTATTGTTTATTCTTGTTTTATTATTGTTTATTTATAGTTATTAAGAATGTTACTGTGCATGTATCGTTCTTATGAAATATTTATTGTTTTTACATGTTGATCTTTAATATATTCGGTGAAATATACGTGTTTATGGCAGATTATCTGAGTTTGAGAGGGGGTTGGAACGGATTAATAGGTTTTCTATCATTTCCTATGGGAATTTCTGTTTTATTTAACAAACATTTTGAATTCAGGCATGTGATTTGACCATCACCAATATATCTGAAAATCAGCCACGGGTCTGGAGAGCTCCGAGGTTTTAAGCATTTCAGAAGGGGAAAAAGGCTATTTCATGAAACTGAAAGAGCTCTAGAAAGTTTAATTTCTAATCTCCATATACATACTGTACCTTAACTTGTGGGTTTATCATGTGGGATTACGACACTAATAAAAGTGTCACAGTCACGAATCAAATAGACACTCATAGAT
Organism: Plotosus lineatus; assembly: GCA_024760905.1. Lineage (NCBI taxonomy): Eukaryota > Metazoa > Chordata > Actinopteri > Siluriformes > Plotosidae > Plotosus > Plotosus lineatus. The sequence goes on along the minus strand of CM045742.1, from coordinate 222,468 downwards.
ATGTCCGGCCTCACAACACTATTATCAACAGTCATTGTCTTTAAACACAATCTGGAAATAAACTATACACATGACATAAGTTTTTTTAAAATTAATGTTTCTTTGTCTTTAGTGCTTTAGCATGGCACTTTCTTGCTTCCTTTTGTGCAGCCTGAAATGTCCTTCTGGGGGCTGCCTTCGAAAGTTTGCTGTCCTTCTGGATGCTGAGGCGTTTCGGTTGAGGCTCAGATTCATAGTTTTACATTTCCAATATTAATGAGCTAATTACACGAGCACACACTCCCGCTGCTGTTTAGAAACACTGAATAACAATGCCTATTTACATAAATTCATTATGAAAAACTGGTGAGTAAATGCGGCAATAATTTATTTATTCTAACAGCAGAAAAATGGTTCAGTGACCATAGAGTCGGCTCATTTGATTCAGTTCACGGAATAAACACATGGAAGTCCTACGCCTATAACATGCATGCATTCACAATCATTTGAAAAATATAATCGGAAATGAGACAAGAAAATTCTCAAACATACCTCAAAATTAACTATTCGATTGGCAACAGAAACCGATTATTTCACTGGGTCTTTTCTTTGCACGGAAGTTTCTGGTCGAATGGCAAACAAAGTGTTAAGTCCGTAGGGTTCTGAAATTGTCACTTGAACACCAAATGTTTCGGCAATTGATAGGGGTGTCATTGAAAACCTATTATTGGTAGTAATATATTGATAAAAAAAAATTCCAATGCATTGATACATTGGAATATTGCTGTACTGTTCCATAAATGCATTAAATAGAACAGACTAAGATATATTACAGTAGTTTGTACAGTGGTATGAAAAAGTATCTGAACGTTTTGGAATTTCTCACATTTCTGCATAAAATCACCATCAAATGTGATCTGATCTTTGTCAAAAATCACACAGATGAAAAAACAATGTCTGCTTTAACTAAAACCACCCAAACATTTATAGGTTTTCATATTTGAATGAGGATAACATGCAAACAATGACAGAAGGGGGAGGAACAAGTAACTGAACCATCACATTTAATATTTTGTGCCCCCCCCCCCCCCCCCTTTGGCAGCAATAACTTCAACGAGACGCTTCCTGTAGCTGCAGATCAGTCTGGCACATCGATCAGGACTAATCTTGGCCCATTCTTCTTCACAAAACTGCTGTAGTTCAGTCAATTTCCTTGGATGTCTGGCATGAATCGCTGTCTTGAGATCATGCCACAGCATCTCAATGGGGTTCAAGTCTGGACTTTGACTTGGCCACTCCAGAACGTGTATTTTGTTCTTCTGAATCCATTCTGAAGGTGCTTTAATTCTGTGTTTTGCATCATTGTCTTGTTGCAGCATCCATCCTCTTTTTTAGTTTCAACTGTCTGACAGACGGCCTCAGGTTTTCCTGCAAAACATCCTGATAAACTTTTGAATTCATTTTTCCATTAATGATTGCAAGTTGTCCAGGCCCCGAGGCAGCAAAACAGCCCCAAACCATGATGCACCCTCCACCATGCTTCACGGTGGGGATGAGGTGTTTATGTTGGTGAGCTGTTCCATTTTTCCTCCACACATGATGTCGTCTGTTGCTCCCAAACAATTCAACTTTGGTTTCATCAGTCCACAAAATATTTTGCCAAAACTTCTGTGACCTTTTTGCGAACATTAAACGAGCAATGATGTTTTTTTTAGACAGCACTGGCTTCCTCCTTGGAGTTCTCCCATGAAGACCATTCTTCGCCATTGTTTTACATATAGTTCATGGGCCTTTCGGCTTTTCCCTTCAGGGGTCACCACAGCGAATCATCTGCCTCCATCTCACCCTATCCTTTGCATCTTCTTCTCTTACACCAACTACCTTCATGTCCTCCTTCGCCACATCCATGAATCATCTCTTTGGTCTTCCTCTAGGCCTTCTGCCTGGTAGTTCCAACCTCAGCATTCTACTACCAATATACTCACTATCCCTCCTCTGTACATGTCCAAACCATCTCAATCTAGCCTAGCTGACTTTGTCACCAAAACGTTTTACATGGGCTGTCCCTCTGATGTGCTCATTCCTGATCCTATCCATCCTTGTTACTTCCAAAGAGAACCTCAACATTTTCATCTCTACTACCTCGAGCTCTGCCTGTTGTCTTTTTTCTCAGGGCCACTGTTTCTTAACCATACAACATCGCTGACCTCACCAGCGTCTTGTACACTTTTTCTTTCATTCTCGCCGATACTCTCCTATCACACTTCACACTTTTCTCCAACCATTCCAACCTGTCTGCACATGCTTTTTCACTTCTTTTCCACACTCTCCACTGCTCTGGATTGTTGAGCCTAAGTACTTAAAATCCTCCACCTTCCTTATCTCTGGTCCCTCTAACCTCACTGTTCCTGTTGGGTCTTTGTCATTCATACAAATGTATTCTGTCTTACTGAGGCTAACCTTCATTCCTCTCCTTTCCAGGGCATACCTCCACCTCTCAAGATTTTCCTGCACTTGTTCTCTGCTCTCACTACAGATCACAATGTCATCTGCAAACATTCTAGTCCATGGGGAATCTTGTCTGACCTTGTCTGTCAGCCTGTCCATCACCATAGCAAACAAGAAGGGGCTCAGAGCTGACCCTGGATGCAGTCCCACCTCCACCGTGAACTCTTCTGTCACACCAACAGCACACCTCACCACTGTCTTACATCTCTCATACATGCCCTGCACCACTCTAACATACTTCTCTGCCACTCCAGACATTCTCATGCAATACCACAGTTCCTCTGTCGGCACCCTGTCATATGCTTTCTCCAGATTCACAAAGCCACAATGCAGCTCCTTCTGACCTTCTCTGTACTTCTCTATTAACATCCTCAAAGCAAACACTGCATCTGTGATGCTCTTTCTTGGCATGAAACTAAACTGTTGTTCACAAATGCTGACCTCTGTCCTTAGTCTCGCTTCCACTATTCTTTCCCATAACTTTATCGTATGGCTCATCAACTTTATCCCTCTGTAGTTGCCACAACTCTGCACGTCTCCCTTGTTCTTAAAAATGGGCACCAGCACACTTCTTCTCCATTCCTCTGGCATCCTCTCACTCTCTAAGACCTTGTTGAATGTTCTTGTCAGGAAATCTATTGCTACCTCTTCTCGACACTTCCATACCTCCACCGGTATGTCATCAGGACCGACTGCCTTTCCATTCTTCATCCTCTTCAATGCCCTCCTCACTTCACCCTTACTAATCTTTGCTACTTCCTGGTCCCCAACGGTCAGCTCTTCTTTTCTTTTTTTCTCTCTCATTTTCCTGTCATCAGTCAATACATTTCCCTCTCTGTCCTTAATCACTCTAACTTGCTGCATGTCCTTCCCATCTCTATTTCTCTGCTGTGCCAACCTGTATAAATCTTTTCTCCCTCTTTACTTTCCAACCGAGCATACAAGTCTTCATCCGCCTTCTGTTTGGCCTTTGACACCGCTACCTTCGCCTTACGCTGTGTCTCCCTATACTCCTGTTTACTCTCTTCGGTCCTCTCAATGTCCCACTTCTTCTTAGCTAACTTCTTCCTTTGTACACACTCCTGCACTTCCTCATTCCACCACCAAATCTCCTTATCTCCTCTCCTTCCAGAGGACACACCAAGTATTCTCCTGCCTGTCTCCCTGATCACATTAGCTGTAGTTATCCAGTCATCTGGAAGCACTTCCTGACCACCCAAAGCCTGTCTCAACTCTTCCTTGAAGACAACACGACACTCTTCCTTTTTCAGCTTCCACCACTTTGTCTTCAGCTCTGCCTTTGCCTTCTTCACCTTCCTCACCATCAGCATCATCCTGCACACCACCATCCTCTGCTGTTTGACAACACTCTCACCCACTACTACTTTGCAGTCCCTGACTTCCTTCAAATTACATCGTCAACTACAAGATTTAGTGCTCCTACCTCCGCTTTTATAAGTCACCTTATGCTCCTGGCTCTTCTGGAAAAAAGTATTTACCACAGCCATTTCCATCCTTTTTGCAAAATCTGTCAACATCTGTTCTTCTGCGTTCCTGTCCTGGATACCAAACCTGCCCATCACTTCCTTGTCCCCTCTGTTTCCTGCACCATGTCCATTGAAGTCTGTGTAGAATATTGTAAATATGATCATGAAATAGTGCAATACATTTCTGAGACAAGCTGTTTTACTGTTTTGACCACATTTGAGCTTGTCAGGCGTATGGTCCAACAGGGTGTCAAAGGCATCCATCTCTGTAAATACAATATATATACTGTATACTGTTTAAAAGAGCCTTGCTCTTTCAGAAACATGCAACAAAACATGGCGTTTCTGGATTATTATCCTTAGTAAAATTTCAGTGTGCTGTTAAAAAGCAAACGGCAATAATGCACTGCACTTCCATGTGGATGTGAGCAGACTAATCCAACGGATTTTAGTTGTTTCCCAATAGAAGATGTTTTCAGGACCACGGACTTTGGTGACCTTAAGCTCAGATTGCCTTTTGCATGAATTTCATCGCATGAAAGTTCTGGTCACTTCAACTCTGAACCTGTCTCTTGCTTCTCATCCATCATTTTTCTGAAATTCATGGATCGACTTTACATTTTCACTTATTGCTCATCACTTCCTGCCTGGATGCATCTTTAGCCTCTTAGGATCAGAAACATAATGCAGGTGTGCAAATGTGTAACATGTGGGTAAAAAAATAAATAAATGTTGTAGCAAACAAAAAATCCTAAATGCACATCTATTGCTTGTTGCTATGTACGCTGTTCACCTTGATCTGTCTAACTCAAAAAGAAAGGAGATGTATACATATAATATACAGACGTTACCCAACGTATGAACGAGATACGTTCCGAATGGCCGTTCGTTGGATAAATTTGTTCATAAATTGTTACAGGGCGTTCTTTGAGGGGGACGTATATTTAAAGCTTGTATAAGTAATAACGGAATTTCGGACATAGGAACAGGTCTGAACAGAGTGGCTGTACGTTAGATTTTGTATTGCGAACCTATTCTGTGTAGTGTGTCAGTCTCCTCTGCCCAATCTGTCGTTTTTTACGAATGTTTGGAAGGATGGTAGCGTCTGTATACAATATCAATGAGGGAAATGTGTTTGGGGCACCACCACATGGGAAATTGTGGCTGTTTTGTGTTGTTCATGAAAAGGTTTTTGATATCTCATCAATAAATAAAGAAATACGTTTTTTTAATCATTAGGTCGAATATAGTAATACTGAGTGATGCAGATTTAATGATTTGATGCTCAGCCTGGATGAGAAGTTTCTCCTTTTTTCCTTCTTTTTAATGACATTCACTGCAGCATTGCTGCACTTTCCAAACAGTTGGTGGCGATAATGCACGAAGGTTTTATTAGGAACTACGGAAGGAAGAAGAAGAAGAAGAGAAGAAAAGCGACACTAACTGGGTTTGGGGAAGATAAATGTTTTCATCTTTAAATCCTGAGGTAAGTTAAACGCACCTGCTTTCTGTGGACAACAGATTGGATCATAAATGGGTGATTATTTTATATAATAATGTTTAATGCAGGGAGGATTAAAGATTCTCACTGCTAGGGATTCACTTTTTGTAATTGTATTTTTAATGTAATTTACCTCATCTAGCGTTTCTGTATATTACTGAAGTACAGATAATCACACATTGTTTAAAATGTTTGTTATTTTTAAACACGAGGTGTTTTTTTAATTTTTTTAATTAATTAATTAATTTATTTTTTTAACCAATTTATTAAATAACTTATGAAGCACAGACTTCCCTCTTCCTTGTTTAACTCAGTGCACCGAACCGGTTCTGTGTGGTACTGGTTTCTCGTGTTTGGCTCAGAATTTCAACAGCTCTTGGAGATTTATTGATATGAACCCCATAATGTTTTACAACTATTCAAATATCTATAATAATCCATTAAATCTGTGATAATCCATTAAAACAAAGCCCTGTAAAAATACAAATCCGTTTAAAAATACTGGATGTCAATCCCAAATCATTCACTTATTATATTTATTTTTTGCCAATTCTAGAGAGTCCCAACAGCTGCCACGCGATTATAATATGTTGCTCTGGCTTTACAGTGGTACCTTGACTTACCAAGTGAATCATTTCCGAGGGTGGCTTGTAAGTCAAAATGTTCGTGAGATAAAAGAAAAATTCTCATAGGAAATAATAGAAAACCAATTAATCCATTCCAACCCCCTCCCAAACGCACATTTGACGTAAAGATAAATATGTAAAAAACAATAAATATTTAATAATAATACATTTACATTAATAATAATTAATCATACATAATAATAATAAAACAAGAATAAACAATGCCAACTGACTCTTCTAATCGTCAACTGTGGTAAGGATGTCACGTGGGAAAGCATGAGTGGTACATAAGAGGAGGAGGAGGAAAATTGTGCATGTGCATGCTACAAATGCCAGCAGGGAAAGGCTGGTGGGGCAGTGACTCAAACCGTGGGGCGGTGATGCCAGGAGGCCGTGTATGACCCTGCGGAACATGCTTTTTTGCCATACTGTACTAGATTTAAGTGTCATTGTGCATTCTCTTTGCTAGATGGCAGGGGCACTCTCATAGTGTTCCCTGTGGTGGTGGTGGTCTTTTCCTTTTGGCTGTTCTCTTCAAGGGTCGCAACAGCAAATCATCTGCCTCCATCTCACCCTGTCCTCTGCATTTTCTTCTCTTCCGCCAACTACCTTCATGTCCTCCTTAACCACATCCATAAATCTTCTCTTGTGGTCTTCCTTTAGGTTTTCTGCTTGATCGTTCCAACCTCAGCATCCTCCTACCAATATATTCACTATCCCTCCTCTGTACACGTCCAAACCATTTCAATCTTGTCTCTCTGGCTTTGTCTCCAAAAACTCTTACACGTGCTGCCCCTCTGATATACTCATCCCTGATCCTACGCATCCTCGTTAGTCCCATAGTTCCCTGTGGTGTAGGGAAAACGCACCGAGCAAATGAAATTTAAGTGTGTGTGTGGGGGGTGGTGGAATTTTTTGGAGCGCGGAGGAATACACGCAGAAGAATACGAGGCTAATTGGCCCAAAAAATCCATTTCCCTAGCAGAACTCGGAAATGAAAATTTTGCTTGTTGGATGGGACATATTTTCAGTTGGATTGAAGCTCGTATCATGGAAAATTCGTTATAAAAGACACTCAAGTCAAGGTACCACTGTACTGGGGAAATAAGTTTGATGAGAAATTTTCTTGTTGGTTCAGTTCAATTAAATATTATTGAAATGGTTTTAAACATAATGAATGGATTCTGGGTAAACTAAGTGCAACTAAGTAAACACATTGTTCCTTCTCAATAATTTGACCTTATTAATGAATGTAGTCATTTTGTTTTCTGAACTGCTTAATCCTAATTAGGGTAGTGGGAAAGATGGCACCCATCTCAGCCAATTCTGAACAAGTATACCGTGTAAGAGACGCCAGGCCATTGCAGAATTTAAAATTAATTAAAGGTAATCAAAAAAACATTATAAAAAATACATACAATTAAGCAGGACATTAAAAAAAAATAATAAAGCCAGATTTAACTTTCCTTAAAAGGCTGGTTTTATTTGGAAAGTAATAAACATTTGTGTCGATAATTCTCCTCTTTACAATCATTTTGCTTTATTCTGGCATTGTCTTAATAACTTTGCTAAATATGACCTTCAGTAAGTCACTTATTAAACCATTAAATGTCCAAAGATGTGTAACATGCTATGCCTCGTTCAAAACTTGAATGACGGTTTTGCTCTTCTATTCTTTTCAGTTCCTGTTTGGGAACACTACAGCTGAGGACAGGTATAAAAAATTCTTTGTTGGCAATAACTTGATTTAAAAAAGCAAATCAAAAAAAAGACTTACTTGGGAGGGAGGATTTTTTTTTTGTTTGTGCAGGCCACCCGGGATTCACAGGAAAAATACACCATGCTATATTATGTATGTGATGTTGTAAATACAGTAGAATAAAATAAATATCATATCTGAAAGCAACATACTGAATCTTCTTCTTCTTCTTTTCCTATCGGCTGCTTCCTTCAGTGGTCGCCACAGCAAATCATCCGTCTCCATTTCACCCTGTCCTCTGCATCTTCTTTTCTGTCTCCAACGACCTTCATGTCTTCCTTCACCACATCCATAAATCTCTTCTTTGGTTTTCCTCTAGGCCTTCTGCCTGGTAGTTCCAACCTCACCATCCTACTGCCAATATACTCACTATCCCTCCTCTGTACATGTCCAAACCTCAATCTAGCCTAGCTGACTTTGTCTCCAAAACATCTTAAAGTATCAAGGTTTCTTCAACATATCAACTTTTAATATTGCCATCAACAACTAACAAATACCTTCGTCACGCTCTGCACTGTTGCTGGAGGTTTATAATCAACTTGAATTTGTTTGAAAATGTCAGCAAATGTGTTGCTCAATTTGAAACACGTTAATGTATTATTTAATTTCATGTTAGAACCTTTAAAAGTGACAGAGAACAGTTTTTTGCCTCATCATTGTCCCCTTCCATTATGCTTTCCACCTTTGTTGTTGAGACAGTACTGGCCAATGAGAATTGCTGTTTCACTGAAATGGTGAAATTGACCAAACACAAGGCACGGTTGATACTGATTCTGGTCACTTCTTAGTACGGTGTATGATAGGGGACACACGCGTTTTTTCAACACAAGCGGCCAGGATATTTTTATTTTTTGTATCTGTGGATGATCGGGTGTGGTTTTCATGTCCAAATTTGACCCAACCGGCTGTGTTATCGTCAACAAAGATATTTTTAAGGCTGGCATGATCATCCTCCTAATGCAGCCGTGAGGGAGGGGCACAAGATAGTGTCTCTCCCTCACGCTGGTCCCAAGCCCGGATAAATGCAGAGGGTTGCATCAGGAAGGGCATCTGGCGGAAAACAAATGCCAAATAAAACATGCGAGTCATATCAAGAAAATTCATACCGGATCGGTCGAGGCCCAGGTTAACAACGACCACCATCAGTGCTGTTAACCAACAGGGTGCTGGTGGAAATTGGACTACTGTTGGTCGAAGACTTCTAAGAAGGAGAGGCGGGAGGCGTGTCCGTAGGCAGAGAGAGAAGAGGAAAGGCAGGAGTCTAGAACTGAAAGTAGGGACTTTGAATGTTGGAACTATGACAGGAAAAGGGAGAGAGCTGGCTGACATGATGCAGAGAAGGACGGGAATGAGAAGAGAAGATGGAGTAGGAGTCATCTTGAAGGAGGAGTTTGTCAGGAATGTTCTAGAAGTGAAAAGAGTGTCAGACAGAGTGATGAATCTCAAGTTAGAAATTGAAGGCATGATGGTCAATGTTGTTAGTGCTTATGCCCCACAGGCAGGATGTGAGCTAGAAGAGAAGGTGAGATTCTGGAGTGAGTTAGATGAAGTGATGCAGAATACCCCCAAAGATGAAAGAGTAGTCATTGGTGCAGACTTCAATGGACATGTTGGTGCAGGAAACAGAGGGGACGAGGAAGTGATGGGTAGGTTTGGTATCCAGGACAGGAATGCAGAAGGACAGATGTTGGTAGATTTTGCAAAAAGGATGGAAATGGCTGTGGTAAATACTTTCTTCCAGAAAAGAGAGGAGCATAGAGTGACTTATAAAAGCGGAGGTAGGAGCACACCGGTAGACTACATCTTGTGTAGGTGATGTAATTTGAAGGAAGTCAGTGACTGCAAAGTAGTAGCGGGTGAGAGTGTTGCCAAACAGAATAGGATGGTGGTGTGCAGGATGACGCTAATGGTGAAGAAGGCAAAGGCGGAGCAGAAGACAAAGTGGTGGAAGCTGAAAAAGGAGGAGTGTTGTGTTGTCTTCAAGGAGAAGTTGAAAGAGGCTTTGGGTGGTCAGGAAGTGCTTCCAGATGACTGGACAACTACAGCTAATGTGATCAGGGAGACAGGTAGGAGAACACTTGGTGTGTCATCTGGAAGGAGAGGAGATGAGGAGACTTGGTGGTGGAATGAGGAAGTGCAGGCGTGTGTACAAAAGAAGAGGTTAGCTGAGAAGTGGGACATTGAGAGGACCGAAGAGAGTAAACAGGAGTACAGGGAGACACAACGTAAGGCGAAGGTAGCGGTGTCAAAGGCCAAACAGAAGGCGTATGATGACTTGTATGCTCGGTTGGAAAAGTAAAGAGGGAGAATATGATTTATACAGGTTGGCACAGCAGAGAAATAGAGATAAGGATGTGCAGCAAGTTAGAGTGATTAAGGACAGAGAAGGAAATGTATTGACTGATGACAGAAGTGTGCTGGGAAGATGGAAAGAGTACTTTGAAGAGCTGATGAATGAGGAAAATGAGAGAGAAAAAAGAGTAGAAGAGGTGACTGGAGGACCAGGAAGTAGCAAAGATTAGTAAGGGCGAAGTGAGGAGGGCATTGAAGAGGATGATGAATGGAAAGGCAGTTGGCCCTGATGACATACCGGTGGAGGTATGGAAGTGTCTAGGAGAGGAAGCAGTAGATTTCCTGACAAGAACATTCAACAAGGTCTTAGAGAGTGAAAGGATGCCAGAGGAATGGAGAAGTGTGCTGGTGCCCATTTTTAAGAACAAGGGAGATGTGCAGAGTTGTGGCAACTACAGAGGGATAAAATTGATGAGCCATATGATGAAGTTATTGTAAAGAATAGTGGAAGCAAGACTAAGGGCAGAGGTCAGCATTTGTGAACAACGGTTTGGTTTCATGCCAAGAAAGAGCATCACAGATGTTAGTGTTTGCCTTGAGGATGTTAATAGAGAAGTACAGAGAAGGTCAGAAGGAGCTGCATTCTGCCTTTGTGGATCTGGAGAAAGCATATGACAGGGTGCCGAGAGAGGAACTGTGGTTTTGCATGAGAAAGTCTGGAGTAGCAGAGAAGTATGTTAGAGTGGTGCAGGACATGTATGAGAGATGTAAGACATTGGTGGGGTGTGCTGTCTGTGTGACAGAAGAGTTCAAGGTGGAGGTGGGACTGCATCAAGGGTCAGCTCTGAGCCCCTTGTTGTTTGCTATGGTGATGGACAGGCTGACAGATGAGGTTAGGCAAGAATCTCCATGGACTATGATGTTTGCAGATGACATTGTGATCTGCAGTGAGAGCAGAGAACAAGTGCAGGAAAACCTAGAGAGGTGGAGGTATGCCCTGGAAAGGAGGGGAATGAAGGTTAGCCTCAGTAAGACAGAATACATGTGTATGAATGCCAAGGACCCAAGAGGAACGGCGAGGTTACAGGGAGCAGAGATAAAGAAGGTGGAGGATTTTAAGTACTTCAGATCAACAACCCAGAGCAATGGAGAGTGTGGAAAAGAGGTGAAGAAGCATGTGCAGGCTGGTTGGAATGGTTGGAGAAAAGTGTCCGGTGTGATATGTGATAGGAAGGTATCGGCAAAAATGAAAGGAAAAGTATACATGACGGTGTTGAGGCCAGCGATGTTGTATGGTTTAGAAACAGTGGCCCTGGGGAAAAGACAGGAGGCAGAGCTGGAGGTAGCAGAGATGAAAATGTTGAGGTTCTCTTTGGGAGTAACGAGGATGGATAGGATCAGGAATGAGCACATCAGAGGGACAGCACATGTAAGAGGTTTTGGAGACAAAGTCAGAGAGGCTAGATTGCGATGGTTTGGACATGTACAGAGGAGGGATAGTGAGTATATTGGTAGTAGGATGTTGAGGTGGGAACTACCAGGTAGAAGGCCTAGAGGGAGACCAAAGAGATGATTCATGGATGTGGTGAAGGAGGACATGAAGGCAGTTGGTGTAAGAGAAAAAGATGCAGAGGATAGGGTGAGATGGAGACAGATGATTCGCTGTGGTGACCCCTGAAGGGAAAAGCCGAAAGGACAAGAAGAAGAAGAAGAAGAAGCAGCATGATCATCCTCCTCCATCTTGCTCTGTGCTTTCTCATTTTATCCCCAAACACTCCTCCCTGTGGTGTTCCTCAAATGTATTAATTTCTAAGTCTGTCCATTCTTGTCCCTTCTGAAAAATAAAAAAAAATCACAGCATCTTCATCCATGTTCTTGCATCTCGATCTCAGCTCCCTATCCTGTCTTTCTCAGCCTTATTGTCTCCAAACCGTGCAGCATTGCTTTCCTCATTACTGTCTTATAAACCCTCCCCTGTATTGCTACAGATGCCCTACTGTTACAAATCACCACTTCTCTACCGTGCTCTCTTATTTTAATAGTCACCCAAGTTTTTAAATGTTCACAAATGTTTTTTCTCCATAAACATCTCTCCATAGATCAAAATCAGGATGTCTGCAGAAGATGCCAGTAGCTGTGAAAAGACTTCGTGTCCACATGAAATTATCACCAGTTCCTCAGAAGGCCTTCATTCTTGCTCAATTTGTGGCAAGAGTTTTACTCAGAAGGTTGAGTTCCAAAAACATCAGCGCATTGACACAGGAGAGAAGCCGTATCACTGCTCAGATTGTGGAAAATGTTTTACTCAAATAGGCCACTTCCGAACACATGAACGCATTCACACAGGAGAGAAACCCCATCACTGCTCACAGTGTGGAAAAAGTTTTACTTGTCGGAGCTCTTTCCGAACACATCAGCGCATTCACACAGGAGAGAAGCCGTATCACTGCTCAGATTGTGGAAAACATTTTACTCAAATAAGCAACCTCCGAAGACACCAGCGCATTCACACAGGAGAGAAGCCGTATCACTGCTCAGATTGTGGAAAAGGTTTTACTCAAATAAGCCACCTCCGAACACACGAGCACATTCACACAGGAGAGAAACCCTATCACTGCTCACAGTGTGGAAAAAGTTTTACTTGTCGGAGCTCTTTCCGAACACACCAGCACATTCACACAGGAGAGAAGCCGTATCACTGCTCAGATTGTGGAAAACATTTTACTCAAATAAGCAACCTCCGAAGACACCAGCGCATTCACACAGGAGAGAAGCCGTATCACTGCTCAGATTGTGGAAAAGGTTTTACTCAAATAAGCCACCTCCGAACACACGAGCGCATTCACACAGGAGAGAAACCCTATCACTGCTCACAGTGTGGAAGGAGTTTTACTTGTCGGAGCTCTTTCCGAACACACCAGCACATTCACACAGGAGAGAGGCCGTATCACTGCTTAGATTGTGGAAAACATTTCACTGAAAGAAGCACCCTCCAAACACACCAGCGTATCCACACGAGGGAGAAGCCCTATCACTGCGCCGATTGTGGAACATGTTTCAGTCAGTTAAGTTCTCTCCGAACACACAAGCGCATTCACACAGGAGATAAACCCTATCACTGCTCACAGTGTGGAAAGAATTTTATTCGTTTGAGCTATTTCCGAACACACCAGCGCATTCACACGGGAGAGAAGCCATATCACTGCTCAGATTGTGGAAAATATTTTACTCAAAGATGCACCCTCCGAAAACATCAGCGCATTCACACAGGAGAGAAGCCGTATCACTGCTCAGATTGTGGAAAACGTTTTACTGAAAGAAGTACCCTCCAAATACACCAGCGCATCCACACGATGGAGAAGCCGTATCACTGCGCTGATTGTGGAAAACGTTTTACTCAAATAGGCAACCTCCGAACGCACGAGCGCATTCACACAGGAGAGAAGCCGTATCACTGCTCACAGTGTGGAAAGAGTTTTACTTGTCGGAGCTATTTCCGAACGCACCAGCGCAATCACACGGGAGAGAAGCTGTATTACTGCTCAGACTGTGGAAAGGGTTTTAATTTATTGAGTTCTCTCCGAACACACCGGCGCATTCACACGGGAGAGAAGCTGTATTACTGCTCAGACTGTGGAAAGGGTTTTAATTTACTGAGTTATCTCCGAACACACCAGCGTATTCACACCAGAGAGAAGCTGTAATTCTGCTCACAGTGTGGGAACAGCTTCACTAAAGAAAGTTCGCTTTGTAACCACCATCAGGTTCATGCAGAATAGAAACCGCATCTCTGCTGAGAGTGAGCTCGGTCATTTGGGGATTTTATTCCTATGAAGAAGTTTCCTACCGAAGTCATACTGGGTTGAGGAGTGGATGTCGAGAGAACCTACTCGTCGTTACATTAGTGAGGTTATGCCCTCATCCATCTGCCATCCAGCTCTGCATTTGAAATCTGGAGCCAGTCCCAGTTGACTTTGAGCAGTAGGTGCAGTTCATCCTGAACAGTTTTCCAGTCTGCTGCAAAAATGTCATTGCCTCCAGGATTTTTTTTTTTTTTTTCAGACAGAAATATGTCGCTTTTTTTTTTTTTCAAAACAAATTTTCCGATGTGCGTTTATCTGCTGTGTGGCTTTTAAAATTGAACAAAAACTGAATTGTGACTTGAGATAACAGATGTCCTATTACTCAGCCCAGATCACCTCATTGTTGGGTTTCTGTTACATTTTAATGAAAATATCGTATTTGTTTCAACATCTGCACTCCAATTTGTTACAATGGTACCTTGACTTATGAAATTAATCCGTTCCGAGGGTAAGCTTGTAATTCACAGTCATGTGATTTTTTTTTTTTTTTTTCTGCGAATTCACGGAATTCTGATTTTTTTCATTGGCCCAGTTAAAAAAAAAAAAGAAACTTTTTTTTTTTTTTCAAGCCGAAAATGTCAAAATAACCTTTTCCACTTTTATTCCGTTCCGAGTTTTGTATAAAATAACCTCTCTTGAAACGTTACTGCTGATTGGCTGATTGCTTTCTAATAGCCAATCGCTGATGTTGAAACATGTACGTAGATATTTGCGCCACTTCCGATCTGTTCAGCTATTGAAGGCATGTTGGTGAGCCAGAGACAAGGTTCTGTTCAAATCAAAGAAATAAACAAAGTCGTTAAAAACAAGTTTAGGTGGGAATGGATGGAAAAGGGAACCGCGGCATTCAATTGCTAGGGATGTCATTGACTATTGGAATATTGACGATATAATTATGTCGATCGATAATCGATACCTATAAAAGGGGTATCGATACTTCTAACGTTATAGCTTCCTGTGTTCATGACAGCATCTGTAGTAAATGCCATTTCAATGACACCCCGAGTAAATGGTACGTCCCGCCTCTCTGTAGGGTAAATGGTACGTCCTGTCTCGCTGTGTGGTAAATGGTACGTCCCTGATTCTAGTGTGCCGTCAGAGCGCGTGTTCTCAACAGCACGGAACATTTTGAACAAGAAGAGACACTTATCACCGGATAATACTGATGTGTGCATCTTCTGAATGTATACATCTATTTTCGATTCCATGTCACTGTGACACGCAGCGGAGAGCCAATCCTTTCTGTACTCCACTGTGTGGGCGGGTCCAATAGCTTCAAACTCCAATTTTATTGGATTATAACAACAGCCACAGACTGCGTGTGTTTGAGTAAAGAGATCAATTTCCCTCATTTTGGTCGGCTTATTTCCACGAAGCCACGCACAGCTGGCAAGCAAACACAAAAGGACGGACATTGAAAAACTTCAACCCGCAGACCAGCTGATTGCCAAAACTTGGGACGCGCTTCCTGTCACATAAACACTGCAGCGTGTGAGTCCAATATAATTAGAGCTTCAAGATATTGGACCTGCCCACACACAAAGGATTGGCTCTCAACTTCGAGCCACAGTGACGTGGCATTGAAAGTAGATGAATAAATTTGCTCTGAGCAGTTAGAAAGTGAATCTGCATCATCTCCTGCTTTTCCTTTTTAAAATGCTGGCGCTGCCGGCAGCACAAACAACCATCATGCACAACACTCGCACTGCACTGCCATGAATCGACGACTCACTGTATTCAATGCGTTAATACAGTGGTATGAAAAAGTATCTGAACCTTTTGGAATTTCTAACATTTCTGCATAAAATCACCATGAAATGTGATCTGATTTTTGTCAAAATCACACAGATGAAAAAACAGTGTCTGCTTTAACTAAAACCACCCAAACATTTATAGGTTTTCATATTTTAATGAGGATAGCATGCAAACAATGACAGAAGGGGGAGGAATAAGTAAGTGAACCATCACATTTAATATTTGTGCCCCCCACACACACACACACTTTGGCAGCAATAACTTCAACGAGACGCTTCCTGTAGCTGCAGATCAGTCTGGCACATCAATCAAGACTAATCTTGGCCCATTCTTCTTTACAAAACTGCTGTAGTTCAGTCAAATTCCTTGGATGTCTGGCATGAATCGCTGTCTTGAGGTCATGCCACAGCATCTCAATGGGGTTCAAGTCTGGACTTTGACTTGGCCACTCCAGAACATGCATTTGTTCTTCTGAAACCATTCTGAAGTTGATTTAGTTCTATGTTTTGGATCATTGTCTTGTTGCAGCGTTCATCCTCTTTTTTGCTTCAACTGTCTGATAGATGGCCTCAGGTTTTCCTGCAAAACATCCTGATAAACTTTTGAATTCATTTTTCCATTAATGATTGCAAGTTGTCCAGGCCCCGAGGCAGCAAAACAGCCCCAAACTATGATGCTCTCTCCACCATGCTTCATGGTGGGGATGAGGTGTTGATGTTGGTGAGCTGTTCCATTTTTCCTCCACACATGATGTGTGTTCCTCCCAAACAATTCAACTTTGGTTTCATCAGTCCACAAAATATTTTGCCAAAACTTCTGTGGGGTGTCCAAGTGCCTTTTTGCGAACATTAAACAAGCAACAATGTTTTTTTTAGACAGTACTGGCTTTCTCCTTGGAGTCCTTCCATGAACACCATTCTTGGCCATTGTTTTACATATAGTTGATGTGTGCACAGAGATATTGGACTGTGCCAGTGATTTAAGTAAGTCTTTAGCAGACCCTCTAGGGTTTTTTTTTTTTTTTTTACATATCTCTGAGTATTCTGCGCTGAACTCTTGGCGTCATCTTTGGTGGACGTCCACTCCTTGGGAGAGAAGCAACAGTGCCAAACTCTCCATTTGTAGACAGCTTCTCTGACTGTTGATTGATGAACATCCAGACTTTTAGAGATAGTTTTGTATCCTTTCCCAGCTTTATACAAATCAACAATTGATCGCAGGTCTTCAGACAGCTCTTTTGAGTAAGCCATGGTGCACATCAGTCAATGCTTCTCATCAAGACAGTTCTTACCAGGTGTGTGTTTTATAGTGGGCATGGCAGCTTTAAGCCACTCATCAGTGATTGGGCACACACCTGACTTAAATTGGTAAAAATTGGTTTCAATTGCTCTTTAAGCCTCCTTAGGCAGAGGGTTCAGTTACTTATTCCTTCCCCTTCTGTCATTGTTTGCATGCTATCCTCATTAAAATATGAAAACCTATAAATGTTTGGGTGGTTTTAGTTAAAGCAGACATTGTTTTTTCATCTGTGTGATTTTGACAAAGATCAGATCACATTTGATGGTGATTTTATGCATAAATGTGAGAAATTCCAAAGGATTCAGATACTTTTTCATACCACTGTACAAACTACTGTATAATATCTTAGTCTGTTCTATTTAATACATTTATGGAACAGTACAGCAATATTCCAATGTATCGATGCATCGGATTTTTTTTTTATCAATACCAATAATAGGTTTTCAATGACACCCCTATTAATTGCCGAAACATTTGGTGTTCAAGTGACGATTCCAGAACCCTACGGACTTAACACTTTGTTTGCCGTTCGACCAGAAAGAAAAGACCCAGTGAAACAACCAGTTTCTGTCGCCAATCGAACAGTTAATTTTGAGGTATGTTTGAGAATTTTCTTGTCTCGTTTCCGATTATATTTTTCAAATGATTGTGAATGCATGCATGTTATAGGCGTAGGACGTCCATGTGGTTATTCCGTGAACTGAATCAAATGAGCCGACTCTATGGTCACTGAACCATTTTTCTGCTGTTAGAATAAATAAATTATTGCCGCATTTACTCACCAGTTTTTCATAATGAATTTATGTAAATAGGGATTGTTATTCAGTGTTTCTAAACAGCAGCGGGAGTGTGTGCTCGTGTAATTGGCTCATTAATATTGGAAATGTAAAACTATGAATCTGAGCCTCAACCGAAACGCCTCAGCATCCAGAAGGACAGCAAACTTTCGAAGGCAGCCCCCAGAAGGACATTTCAGGCTGCACAAAAGGAAGCAAGAAAGTGCCATGCTAAAGCATTAAAGACAAAGAAACATTAATTAAAAAAAAACAAAAAAAACTTATGTCATGTGTATAGTTTATTTCCAGATTGTGTTTAAAGACAATGACTGTTCATAGTAGTATTGTGAGGCCGGACATATCTATGAGTGTCTATTTGATTTGTGACTGTGATACTTTTATTAGTGTTGGAATCCCACATTATAAACCCACAAGTTAAGGTACAGTATGTATATGGAGATTAGAAATTAAACTTTCGAGAGCTCTTTCAGTTTCATGAAATAGCCTTTTTCCCCTTCTGAAATGCTTCTGAAGAGCTCTCCAGACCCCTGGCTGATTTTCAGATAATATTAGTGATGGTCAAATCACAAGCCTGAATTCAAAATGTTTGTTAAATAAAACAGAAATTCCCATAGGAAATGATCCTATTAATCCGTTCCAACCCCCTCTCAAACTCAGATAATCTGCCACAAACACGTATATTTCACCTAATATATTAAAGATAAACATGTAAAAACAATAAACATTTCATAATAACGATACATGCACAGTAACATTCATGTCTGTCTGTCTTCCTTTCGGCTTTTTCCCTTTTACTCGGGAATCGCCACAGCCAGTACTCCAGCTCGTTCCCCTCTGACACACGGCCCACGATGGCGGAGTCGTCAGAAAACTTATGGAGGTGGCAGCTCTCTGTTATATAGGTGAAGTCCGAGGTGTAAATGGTGAAATGGAAGGGTGAGAGGACGGTGCCCTGGGGTGCCCCCGTGCTGCAGACTGCCACCTTTGACTCCCAGCCGCGCAGCCGCACGTACTATGGACGGTCAGTGAGGAAGTCGATGATCCAGGCAGCAATATGTCCGTCCACTCCTGCGTCCTCCAGTTTTCCCTGCAGAAGCGCCGGCCTGATGGTGTTGAACGCGCTGGAGAAGTCAAAGAACATGACCC
The DNA here is from genome assembly GCA_024760905.1 of Plotosus lineatus. NCBI lineage: Eukaryota > Metazoa > Chordata > Actinopteri > Siluriformes > Plotosidae > Plotosus > Plotosus lineatus. The sequence goes on along the minus strand of CM045742.1, from coordinate 203,456 downwards.
TCACAGCGTTACCGGCGATCTCCAGGTGGGTGAGCGCCCGCTGCAGAAGGTAAATGACGGCATCTTCAACCACGATGTTGGGCCTGTAGGCAAACTGCAGCGGGTCTAGGGTGGGGCTCACCATAGAGTGGAGGTGGTCGAGAAGGAGCCTCTCCATGTTCTTCATGAGGTGGGAGGTCAGGGCGACATGTCTGTCGTGGGCTGTTTCCTTCTCTTGAGCTGTTTTGGGAACCGGGACCACACAGGAGGTCTTCCACAGGACGGGAACCTTCTCCAGGCTGAGGCTCAGGTTGTGCAGGTGGCATAGGACCTCACAGAGCTGGTCCGCACAGGTCCTCAGCAGCCTGGGACTGATGCCATCTGGTCCTGCAGATTTCCTCCGATTTAGTCGCCTCAACTGTCTCCTCACCTGGTCTGACTTGAGGGAGAGAGGGGACTGGGGTGGGCTGCAGAGGGAGTGGGATGTGTCTGTCAGGCTGCTGCAGTTAGGTGAAGTTGGCCCGGGGAGGGGGGAGGTTTCTACTGGTCTGGAGACATGTGAGGGGGGGGGGGGGGGGAGAGAGTAGAAGTGGAGGGGGGATAATCAAACCTGTTGAAGTAGCAGTTTAATTCATCCGCCCAGCGCTGGTCACCATCAACTGTCCCTCTGACACTCTGCCCAAATCCAGACATGGTCTTTAGTCCTCTCCAGATGTCCTGCACGTTGTTCTGAGCCACCTTCTCCTCCATCTTCTTCCCATAGTCCTTCTTGGTCCTCCTGATCCTCCACTGGAGCTCACGGTGGACCTTCTTCTGCTCCTCTCAATTAACTCGACTTTAAGCTCAGGGGTGACCCACGGGTGGTTGTTGGAGAAGCACCATACCCTCCGTGTTGGCACTGTGCTGTGCACACAGAAGTTCATGTAATCGGTGCTACAGTGTGTGAGGCCTTCGATGTCATCACCAAAGGAGTCACAGAGCATACTCCAGTATGTGGTCTGAAAACAGTCCCTAAGCCTCTCATTGGTCTTCTCGGTCCACACTTTCACAGATCTCTTGTTCCTTTCACACCCTGGGTGTGTATTGGGGGAGCAGGTAGACTAGGTTGTGGTCTGAGCGTCCCAGTGGGGGGAGGGGGTGGAGGTGTAAGCATCCTTCACATTAGCATACAGCAAGTCCAGAGTTTTATTGTCTCTTGTGGTGCACTTCACGTATTGCGAACGTCGGGAGAGAGGCAGAGAGAGAGGCGTGGTTAAAGTCCCGACTGATCAGAATCATGGCACTGGGGTGACGAGTCTGTGTCTGACTCACAGTGCTGTGGAGACGCTCACACGCGACTGCTGCATCAGCCGAGGGCGGAATGTACACGCAAAACACAATCACGTGTGAAAACTCTCTCGGTAGATAATATGGCCGCGCACTCACCGCGAGCAGCTCCAGGTTCTGCGTGCACAGCTGTTCCTTCACGTACCCGTTGGCCAGGTAGCACCACCGTTCATTCACATAGACCGCCACGCCCCCCTCCTTCTTTCCTCTCGCCGCCACAGTCTGATCTGCACGCGCGAGTGTAAATCCGTTCAGAGAAACCACAGAGTCCGGTGTGAGTTCATTCAGCTACGTCTCCGAAAAACACATGAGGCTGCAGTCCCGGTACTCCCTCTGCTGCCAGGTCACTGCCGCCAGCTCCTCGGTCTTGTTGACAATCGCATGGACATTTCCCATGACGACAGAGGGAATATATGTCCATGTCCTCTGCGTCTTTCGTCCCCCTCTGCAGCCTCTCCTTTTCCTCCGTATTTCCACGGGAACAACAGGCTTTTCCGCATGAAGGAGAGAGGGTCCGCTCAGGCTGAGGAGGGTCTCGTGTGTAAGACCTGCGTTGCTCAGAGCCGTCGGTGAATGATTTTCCTGACGCCGATCCAAAAAGTGAAAGTAAAAGTGCACAGCAAAACAAAAACATTATAAAAGTGGGCTTCCCAAATGCAGGATTTAAGAAAGAAAAGGTCTGTCTGTCTTCCTTTCGGCTTTTTCCCTTTTACTCGGGAGTCGCCACAGCGAATCATCTGATTCGCACGTTTGATTTGGCAGAGGTTTTTACGTCGGATGCCCTTCCTGACACAACCCTTTTAGCAAGGGACAGAAACACGCTGACGACTTTGCAGCCTACTCTTTACGAAAGTCAGCAATCGTTCTTTTACATACCTCTCACCATAGACCGTGAGAGACATGATCCGCCTTTGATAACCCAGTTAGCCGCACTGGGGGGGACAGTGACAACCCTGTGGAGAGTGGGACTCGAACCCCCAACCTTTGGATCAGCGATCCAGCGCCCTATACCACTAGACCACCACTGCCCCCTAGGATTTAAGAAAGAAAAGGAAACTTTGAAAAAAGATAAAGAAACACACCTACATACAATAGAGGTGGAAAAAAGAAAATAAGGTGAAGAGCTCCTGTAACTGGTTGCAGGTCACCCAGTGCCATCTTGGAAAAAAAAATACACCTTGCATCCCTTCCTTGCATTAAATTCTATTACCTTGAATCTTAAGACTTTCGAAGGCATTGCAAATATGTCCACATCTCAATGTTTCATGTAATTTGACAGAAGCTTGGTGGGTACAGTTGAGACCAGGGGTGGTCAAACTTTGCCATTCAAAGAGCCATTTAGCCGTTTTCCACAGTAAAGAAAACACTGGGAACAACAAATCCTTTTTTGACTTTTAAAATAAAATAACACTGCATACAATGTTTTTCCCCTCTTATCGTTTTTTTAATATTAAAATAAAGGAAAAGTCGCACTGAATTGAATGACTGGAGAGACAATTAAATTACAATTCTGCTTGCAACAAAAACATTTACGTTTAAAAAAAAAAAAAAAAAGAAGTTGAATAAAAGGTTACTTTAAATGAAAATTCCGAATGTCTATTTGAGTCCTGAGGCAGTTGTGGCTCGGTGGTAAAAGGTGCTGGATCACTGATCCTCAGGTTGATGTTCAAGCTTCACTCTCTAGGGGTTGTCACTGTCCCCCAGTGCAGCTAACTGGGTTATCAAAGGCCAGCTATGTCGCTCACTGTCTATGGTGAAAGGCTGTAAAAGAATCATTGCTGACTTTCGTCAAGAGGACCTGCATATCCATCAGCGTGTTTCTGCCCTGCGGTGGCGTGGCAAGCTGTCCAGGGTGTACTCTGCCCTTGCGCCAGCCTCCCCACCTTCCTAATTAGAATTACATGGTTCAGAAAATGAATGAATGTATTTGATTCCTTGTATATTTATAAAAAAAAAAAATAATAGCTATCCCACGAAGGGAGAGATGAGGTGCAGCCAGATGTGTGAACAGGTTGGATAGCCTGCCTCACCATCAGTCCCTTTGTATTTGTCACCAGTCTTCTTTTTTTTACTTGTCATATTAATGTTGTTTTGTTGTAATTTTAATTCACAAAAACAGCAACGCAGAAAGGTATATGAATACTTATTTTGAAGGAGACTGCTGAGCATTCTTTTAAAATGTTTAATACTGCACTGACCAAACCATTCTCAGAGTGTAGACTGAATTAGACCGCAGTCTTTTATTTTGTCACTGTGAGGAGAGTTATTTAATTTGTAGATTGTTGTGCATAAAGCAAATCTCATTCATCATCTCTTACTTCAGCTGTGACGTCCGTTCCTGGATTTCAAACCCCGGTGAAAAATCTCTCTCGCTTGCTACGCTGCTGCTTGGATGGCAAGAACACTCCTTACAATGAGCTCAAGGGTTTGGAAATGCCATCACATGCTCCCTCCAGCAACACAGCAGATCAAAAACATTGAGACTTTTAATGTAGTTGATTAATATAACAATAGCCATGTCCACAAGGACACACACAAAATCACCCCGCCCACACCAAATAAATATCCGCCTGCACCCGTCACTGTTAATTTTCATCTGTGTAATTTTCAACCCTCAAACAACATTTTTACAAGGTTACCCAGCGGGTAGCAGCACTCTGCCTTTGGGCAAATTCTCCCGTCATTCAGGTGAAAACTGGTTTTACTTTGTTAGTAAATAGGCAGCATTTTCTTTTTGGAGTTGTTTTTGGTTATGCACTGGTTTTTGTATATGAAGCGCGTTTGCACTCGTCGGCCACTGTAAAATATACAGCCATTATTTTGAAAAGCCAGAGAGCCACATCAGAGAGGTGAAAGAGCCGCATGCGGCTCCGGAGCCACAGTTTTCCGACCCCTAGTCTAGACACACTTCTGAGGCCACAGTGTTGTGATTACTGAAAATCAAAATGGTCTGTGATTAGAGGTCCAAGTGCCTTCTGTAATTGTGTTATTAATATTATTATGTAATAAATAAAATCTGTACTGCAGCATAAACCACTGAGATTTTGGAATAGTTATTTGAAGAATGGTTCTGATTCCTTGCAGGTACCTCATACCCCATGTAAAATCCACAGTTAAAAAAAAAAATCTGTGTTTTGCCACATAATTCCCAGACATTCAAAATCTGTGTCTCAATAAATTCACTGTATTGAGCTGAATAATTTGCTGTATGCAATTTCTTGTATTCCAAACTTTTATTGCAAAATATGCAAAGGCTATTTTTTAAAACTCCTTCGAAAGTTTTTGTTCAATCCACACAAACCATAGTGTATCATTCTGAGAGCAAAATGTTATTATATGTTAATAATTAATTTAAAATTTTTATGGACCCAACAACAACAAAGTGTTTCATATCTTGCCATAATAAAGGTTTTTGATTTAAGACTCTTCCTTGTGATGATATTTTGTTCCTCTGGATCAGATTTGGTGGCCAATGGCCTCTAGTGGGTGCTACAAACAGACATCTCCAGATCACTTTATTCGATTTGTGTGAGACTTGGATAAAATCAAGGGCTGATACAATTTTATGATGCTCAAAGTAGGTCTGCTCTATAACAATTACAATGTTTAGAATTCACCAGTTAGAGCCAAGTAAACAGACTCAAATTTGTTGGTTGTAGACAGGCAATGCTTCATGCAACCCCTGACAAAAATTATGGAATCATCAGTCTCAGAGGATGTTCATTCAGCTGTTTAATTTTGCAGAAAAAAAGCAGATCACAGACACGACACAAAAGTAAAGTCATTTCAAATGGCAACTTTCTGGCTTTAAGAAACACTAAAAGAAATCAAGAAAAAAAAACGTGGTAGTCAGTAACAGTTACTTTTTTAGACCAAAAAAAAAAAGAAGGTGAATCATCACGCAATGTTGCAAAAAGATGTTGGTTGTTCACAGTCAGTGGTGTCTATAATCTGGACCATGTACAAACAAGATGGGGAGGTTGTTAAAGGCAAGCATACTAGTATACCCATAACTTCATCGTATGGCTCATCAACTTTATCCCTCTGTAGTTGCCACAACTCTGCACGTCTCCATTGTTCTTAAAAATGGGCACCAGCACACTTATCCTCCATTCCTCTGGCATCCTCTCACTCTCTAAGACCTTGTTAAATGTTCTTGTCAGAAAATCTACTGCTACCTCTCCTAGACACTTCCATACCTCCACCGGTATGTCATCAGGGCCAACTGCCTTTCCATTCTTCATCCTCTTCAATGCCCTCCTCACTTCTCCCTTACGAATCTTTGCTACTTCCTGCTCCTCAACAGTCACCTCTTCTACTCTTTTTTCTCTCTCATTTTCCTCATTCATCAGTTCTTCAAAGTACTCTTTCCATCTTCCCAGCACACTTCTGTCATCAGTCAATACATTTCCCTCTCTGTCCTTTATCAATCTAACTTGCTGCACGTCCTTCCCATCTCAATTTCTCTGCTGTGCCAACCTGTATAAATCATTTTCTCCCTCTTTACTTTCCAACCGAGAATACAAGTCATTAAACGCGCTCTGTTTAGCCTTTGACACTGCTACCTTTGCCTTACGCTGTGTCTCCCTGTACTCCTGTTTACTCTCTTCGGTTTTCTCAATGTCCCACTTCTTCTTAGCTAACCTCTTCCTTTGTACACACTCCTGCACTTCCTCATTCCACCACCAAGCCTCCTTATCTACTTTCCTTCCAGATGACACACCAAGTATTCTCCTACCTGTCTCCCTGATCACATTAGCTGTAGTTGTCCAGTCATTTGGAAGCACTTCGTGACCACGCAAAGCCTGTTTCAACTCCTCCTTGAAGACAACCCGACACTCTTCCTTTTTCAACTTACACCACTTTGTCTTCTGCTCTGCCTTTGCCTTCTTCACCTTCCTCACCATCAGCATCATCCTGCACACCACCATCCTATGCTGTTTGGCAACACTCTCACCCGCTACTACTTTGCAGTCACTGACTTCCTTTAAATTACATCGCCTGCACAAGATGTAGTCTACCTGTGTGCTCCTACCTCCACTTTTATAAGTCACCCTATGCTCCTCTCTCTTCTGGAAGAAAGTATTCACCACAGCCATTTCCATCCTTTTTGCAAAATCTACCAACATCTGTCCTTCTGCGTGCCTGTCCTGGATACCAAACCTACCAATCACTTCCTCGTCCCCTCTGTTTCCTGCACCAACATGTCCATTGAAGTCTGCCCCAATGACCACTCTCTCACCTCTGGTGGTACTCTGCATCACTTCATCTAACTCCCTCCAGAATCTCTCCTTCTCTTCTCGCTCACATCCTGTCTGTGTGGCATAAGCACCAACAACATTGACCATCACACCTTCAAGTTCTAACTTGAGACTCATCACTCTGTCTGACACTCTTATCACTTCTAGAACATTCCTGACAAACTTCTCCTTCAAGATGACTCCGACTCCATTTCTCTTCCCATCCACACCATGAACAAACAGCTTAAACCCTGCTCCTATGCTTCTAGCCTTGCTCCCTTTCTACCTGGTCTCCTGAACACACAGTATGTCCACGTTCCTCCTCTGCATCATGTCAGCCAGCTCTCTACCTTTTCCTGCCATAGTTCCAACGTTCAAAGTCCCTACTTTCAGTCCTAGACTCATGCCTTTCCTCTTCTCTGTCTGTCAACGGACACGCCTCCCACCTCTCCTTCTTCGACGTCTTCGACCAACAGTAGTCCAATTTCCATCAGCACCCTGTTGGTTGACGGCACTGATGGCGGTCGTTGTTAACCTGGGCCTCGACCGATCCGGTATGTCATTCTTTCTTGTGATTCACATAGTTTATTTGGCATTTGTTTTATGCCGGATGCCCTTCCTGACGCAACCCTCTGCATTTATCCGGGCTTGGGACCGGCGTGAGGGAGAGACACTGGTTTGTGCCCCCCCCCCCCCCCTCACCCCTCACGGCTGCATTTTGAGTACATATAAGTATGCACATGAGTACATAGTTAAAGGATATCAAACAGAAATAGAAATTACTGCAACTCTAATAACCCCCTTCCACGCGCCTTTTTGATACCAGATTAATATGGTATCAAACTTCTTCCTCAGTCCAATTTTAACATCGTCATAATCAAGAGAACATCGTCACTGATGAGATCTAAGTCATACTGAATAATAGGTGGTGGTATTATTTCTTCTTAGTCTTAGTCATACAATGTTCACTAGTACACATCTTAGAAACCATATCCAGTACAGTAGTGGCATTATTCTTGCTGGGGGTTAAGGAAATTATCTCAGAGGCAGAAGGTAAGAGTTGACAAATGTAACACGAGCTCTTCGTGTGACTTCTGGTGGTCCATTTGACGAATTTCCAGAAGGTGTTGTTGGAAGGTGTCATGCGGGTGTGCTTGGGATGGGTCAAATCACTGGACAGGGCCTTAGGAAGAAAACTTAAATGATACACACTGAAAAGAGACAAACATAATTAATAACACAAACAAAGGGGGAGACGTCATGATGGGGCCGGCTGAAATCTTGTCGTGTGGATCCACTGTGGAAAGAGATCAGTTAGTACAGCTGTTCGAGTGATGGCAATTATCTCCGCAGGTTCGTTATATTCAGGTTCTCCCAATTGTCTAGATCGGGTAATATTTTTACTAGAACTTTATCCCCCTGTTTGTAGCTATGTGTGGGTGTGCTAGGGAGAGGGACGGTGGATGCATTAACTCTGGACCATAATTCATGCAATTTGGCAATGAATGCTGCGGAGTATTTCTCCATGTGAACCCTAAAATGTGATATACCCAAAGCTGCCATTCCTTTCTGCCAAGGGAGTGGGAAAGGCCGCCCAATGTGGTGACAGGTGCACATCGTTTTGCGGTGTCGTTCTCATTTCAGCCAACACCGCGGGGAGGAGGTTAACCCAGTTTTTACAGATAGTGCTTTGCATAGCCTTTGTGAGCTTGCTCTTTACAGTACGATTGGTAACTGTGGCGTTTAAATTTTCGAGACAAAAAAGTTTGTTCATGTCCTCTTTTATCCCTCTTCGAGCGCAATGTGTAACACTGTGAAACTCGCACACAAGGAAAGGCACACAGTAAGAGGGAAGACAAAGTTATCCAGATGGGGTATACCATAAACCGTCAGTAGCCATATACGCGTCGTATGTCTGCCAAAAGGTAGTATCAGATGGTGTAGCGGACGCTTGAATGGAGTGTAGGTCTAGATCAGGAATAAGAGCACGAGACAGGCAAAAGGGTGCGCAATGTTCAAAAGTTGAGTTAAACAGAAAAAGGGAGGTGCATGTAAAAGTAGCCTGTTTGGCGATTCTTCTGCCAAAGGGTTACCTCGAGACTTGTAATTGTCCCCCGAGGAATGTGCTTTGATTTTAACTATAGCGAGAGTACGAGGAAAATGGAAGGGCGTGTGACTCAACAATGGTGTTTGGTAAAGAGCACACCGAGTAGCCACAGAGGAACACACCGTCCTGAGGTTTAGAGCATGAACCGTCAATAAACAGCTCATTCCCAAATCCCAGGGGGCTTGCGGACAGATCAGGTCGGATACTAGTTGAGTGAACGATTTCTGAGATGCAATCGTGTGTGTCATCATAAATAGTGTCGCCCTGAGAACTAATGAGATGCGCTAGAGCATTACCAAGAGTATCAAAAAGGAAATAGAACGAATAAAGAGATTCTCCGTGGCTAGGAGAATATTCTCATAACCAGATCTCATCCTTATGTCCAGCCCAGAGGTGTGATGAGAGGGAATCCAAGACAGAGAGCATCAAGGACAGAGAACCCTCCAAAAGAGAGACCACAGTGAAATTGTATGGGACAAAAGAGCCAGATAAATGTGACATATCCGGGGGTACATCATCAGGCGTGCATATAGTTACAGCGGAACCATTAAAGCCAATTGATAGTGACAAGGCACACATTAAGTCTCTACCTAAAAGATTAAAAGGGCACAAATACATATATACAAAGGAATTTGTTTATTAGGTGAAGATAACATTTTAATTATATCTTTTAACTCAGATGGTGAAGGGCGGTGGACAATCAAACCTTTAGAGTCAACGGACCAAACACAAGCAAGCTTTGAACTTGCATTAAGATCTACATCATCAAGATCTCGATCATCTATTTCTCAGACTCAGACTGGCAGTTTATTGGTAATGGCAGTTCATTGGTAATGGCAGTTCATTCGGACGAATGGGTTGTTTCTGCCCAGTTTTAGATTTGACGCCAAGTGGGCGTGGCAATGGTACAGTCCCAGTCACCAAAGGACAACATGAAATTTCTAGGGTCAGGTAGAAATAATTATTCAAGGGTTCAGGTGCAGATGTGGTGCGTGGTGGCGATGCAACAGAATACGGTGGTGGTACAGCAACAATCTTAGGTGGTTTAGGTTTAGTATTCGGTTTTGGTTTGGTTTATCTAAGCAAGGTGTTGTGAAAACCATCAGATTACAGCGATTCATCCAATACCTTGGGGTTTCCTCTGGATCAGGTTTAGGTAGTTTTGGTGACCCACAAATATTTCCCATGGTGACACAGATTAACTATCCTGAGGAATACACAAATTATTTATAAAATTAACTATCCCTAGGAATACACAAATGATTTATATAGTGCGCTCTTCCCGAGGAAACACACAATAGGATAACACTAAATTTCTTCCCGTGGATACACACACGAGGATAACACTAAATTTCTTCCCGTGGATACACACACGAGGATTACACTAAATTTCTTCCCGTGGATACACACACGAGGATAACACTAAATTTCTTCCCGTGGATACACACACGAGGATTACACTAAACTTCTTCCCGTGGATACACACATGAGGATAACACTAAGTTTCTTCCCGTGACAACCTTCAGAAGAATAATACTACATTTCTTCCCGTGCCAATCTTCACAAGGATAATACTACATTTAACGGGTTTGGTGATACTGCTAACCCGGAAGGAAAGAATAAAAATAATTCCTTACCTGATCAGTAGTATCCCAGAGGAGCCCCCAAAACTGTTGCACAAACCCTGTGACACATGTCATCTGAGAGCGAGACCACAAGAAGCAGTCTCCCTTGCCCGGACGCGGGTCACCAGGGTTTCCTCTTGGATCCAGGCCCGGGGGAGGGGCTTGAAGGCGAGTGCCTGGGGATCAGGCTTCTGCCCATGGAGCCTGGCCGGGTTTAGCCCGAAAAGGAGACATGGGTCCGCCCTCCCATGGACCCAACACACATGGGAGGAGTTTTAGGGGTTGGGTGCAGTTTGACTTGGGTGGCAGCCGAAGGCATGGGTTCTGTCGGACCGATCCTCGGCGACTTACTCTGACCCTCGGGACACGGAATGTCACCTCTCTGGCGTGGAAGGAGCCTGATCTGGTGCGCGAGATGGAGAGATACCGACTAGATATAGTCAGGCTCACCTCAACGTATAACTTGGGCTCTGGAACTATCCATCTCGAGAGAGGATGGACCTTATTCTATTCTGGAGTTGCTTATGGGGAGAGGCGGCAAGCCGGTGTGGGTATTCTTGTTGCCCTCCGTCTCTGTGCCCAAATGTTGAGGTTCTCCCCAGTTGACGAAAGGGTAGCTTCCCTCTGTCTTCGGGCGGGGGGACGGGTCCTGACTGTTATTTGTGCTTATGCACCAAATGACAGTTCAGAGTACCCATCCTTTTTGGAGTCTTTGGGTGATGTGTTGGAGAACGCTCCTTTGGGAGACTCACTCGTTGTCTTGGGAGACTTCAACACCCATGTGGGCAACGATAGTGTGACCTGGAAGGGTGTGATCGGGAGGTACGGCCTCTCTAGTCAGAACCCGAATGGTGTTTCGTTGCTAGACTTCTGTGCTCATCACAGTTTGTCTATCACGAATGCCATGTTCGAACATAAGTGTGCCCATAAGTGCACTTGGCACCAGGACACCCAAGGTCGCAATTCGATGATTGACTTTGTAGTTGTGTCATTGGACTTGCGACCACATGTTCTGGATACTCAAGTGAAGACAGGAGCTGAGCTGTCTACCGATCACTACCTGTTGGTGAGTTGGCTTCGGTGGTGGGGGAGGCTGCCTTCCAGACATGGCAGGCCCATGCGTGTAATCAGGGTCTGCTGGGAACGTTTGGCGGAGTCCCCTGTTCGAGAGGCCTTTAACTCCCACCTCCGGTAGAGTAACAACCACGTCCCGGAGGAGGCGGAGGACATGGAATCCGAATGGGCCATATTTCGTGCCTCCATTGCTGAGGCGGTAGCCCACACCTGTGGCCGTAAGTTTGTCGGTGCTTGTCGTGGCGGTAATCCCCGAACCCGGTGGTGAAGGTGGCCGTCCAGCTGAAGAAGGAGGCCTATCGGGGTTTATTAGACTGTGGGACTCCCAAGGCAGCAAACAGGTACCAGCAGGCCAAACGTAATGCAGCCGAGGCTGTCGCAAATGCAAAATCTTGGGCGTTGGAGGAGTTCGGTGAGGGCCTGGAGAGTGATTATTGGTTGGCCTCAAAAAGGTTCTGGACCGCCATCCGATGCCTTAGGAGGGGGAAGCAGTTCTCCACAAACACTGTTTACAGTGGCAGTGCGGAGCTGCTTACTTCAAATGGGGATGTCGTCGAGAGGCGGAGGGTATACTTTAAGGACCTCCTCAATCCCATAAACACGCCCTCCGTGGAAGAGGAAGACCCTGTGGGTTTTGGTGGGGGTCCACCCATCACTGGAGTGGAGGTCACTGAGGTTGTCAAAAAACTTCTCAATGGTCGAGCAATGGTCGAGATCCGCCCGGAATATCTCAGGGCTCTGGATGCTGTAGGATTGTCTTGGTTGACTTGTCTCTGTAACATCACATGCTCATCGGGGGCTGTACCTCTTGATTGGCAAACTGGGGTGGTGATCCCGGTTTTTAAGAAGAAGGACCAGAGGGTGTGTTCCAATTATCGGGGAATTACACTCATCAGCCTACCTGGGAAAGTCTATGCAGGGGTACTAGAGAGGAGGAGCTGGGATCAAACCTCGGATTCAGGAGGAGCAATGTGGTTTTCGTCCTGGCTGTCGCACTCTTGACGTACGCAAAACACTCCACAGGATTCTGGAGAGGGCATGGGAGTTTGCCCAATCTGTCCACATGTGTTTTGTGGATTTGGAAAAGGCTTTGACCGTGTCCCTCGAACAATCTTGTGGGGCGTGCTCCGAGAGTACGGGGTTCTGGACCTGTTGCTATGGGCCATTCGGTCGCTGTATTACCGGAGCCAGCATTTGGTCTGTATTGGCAATAGCAGGTCGAATTTGTTTCCGGTTGGAGTTGAACTCCACCAAGGCTGTTCTTTGTCACCGGTTCTGTTCATAATTTTTACAGACAGAATTTTTAGGCGCAGTCGAGGTGTTGAGGGGTTCTCGTTTGGTGGTCATCGGATCTCGTCTCTGCTTTTTGCGGATGATGTTGACCTTTTGGCTTCATCAAATCCGGACCTCCAGCTCTCACTGGAGCGATTCACAGCCGAGTGCAAAGCAGCCGGGATGAAGATCAGTACCTCCAAGTCCGAGGCCATGGTTCTCAGTCAGAGAAGGGTGGAATGCACCCCCCCCGGGTCGAGAATGAGGTCTTGCCCCAAGTGGAGGAGTTTAAGTATCTTAGGGTCTTGTTTACAAGTGAGGGAAGGATGGAGCGGGAGATCGACAGATGGATCGCTGCAGCCTCTGCTGTTAAGCGAAGCCTATACCGGTCTGTCGTGGTGAAGGAGCTGAGCCGCAAGGCGAAGCTCTCAATTCACTAATCGATCTATGTTCCAATCCTCACCTATGGTCACGAGCTTTGGGTAGTGACCAAAAGAACAAGATCGCCGATACAAGCAGCTGAAATGAGCTTCCTTCGCCGGGTGGTGGGGTTCTCCCTTAGTAATAAGGTAAGAAGCTCTTCCATCCGTAGATGGAGAGCTTGGAGTAGATCCGCTGCTCCTCTGCATTGAGAGGGACCAGTTGAGGTGGCTCGGGCATCTGTTCAGAATGCCTCCCGGACGCCTCCCTGGTGTGGTGTTTCAAGCATGTCCAATCAGGAAGAGACTCCGGGGTCAACCTAGAACACGCTGGAGGGACTATGTCTCTTGGCTTATCTGGGACCGCCTCGGTGTCCCCCCGGGAGAGTTAGAGGAAGTGGCTGGGGAGAGGGATGTCTGGACCTCTTTGCTTAGGTTGCTGCCCCCGCGACCCGACCCTGGACTTCGCGGAAGATGATGATGATGATGATGATGACACAAGAATCCCTTGCTACTTTGCATTTCAATTCATTCTGCTTCAGAGCATCACCTTTTTTTTGTTTTGTTTAATGTTCATCGCATTAAATAAGTATGGAAAAGTTAAAGAAAATGCTGCAAAACAAGGCCAATTATGCAAAAAAAAAAAGCTAAAATAAAATTTAAAAAAATCAAAAAACAACCCAAAGCCACACATCATTTTCATGTGAGGTGCGTATCTGTTTGCTCAGGCATCTGTGTGTATTTTTATTTTATTTACATCTTGAATGTTTAATTGTTATTATAAGCATTTATAGCATTGAATATATATTTATTGATATTATATACACATATACATGTACGTATACATCAGTCAGGGGGGTTCGATCCTACTTCGGTCATGGGGGGGGGGGTGAAAGAGGTTTTCAGAGTTGCAGTAATTTCTATTTTTGTGTTTGATCTTCTTTAACTATATATTAACATCTATCTTCCTCTGGAAAAACACAAAGTGTTCTCATAAGTATTGTATCCAAGATGTTGTTTTGCTGTTACCAAATGGTTAAGAACCATTTGTTTTTGTAATCAGCTCCTTGCATCTACTTTGTTTCCTCTTTATCCAGCTGTTCTTTTAATTTAAGGGTTCAGGGATCATACCTTGGGCAGGACTGGTCTCATACCTTGGGTAATACAAGGGCTCTATAGCTTTATGACCCCACCCATAAATACTGTAAAAAGTATAAATACTCTGTTCACCTCTGAAAGCTTTGGTGAGCTTGTGAATAAAGAACCTGATTTTAATATGGTCTTCACTCTTTATTGCAAGCCACCCCAGAGCACTAGAGATGACTTGATCTCTCTTAGAACTAGCAAGAGAAAAGAACTAGACTATGAAGAGAAATCCCAACAGGGGTCTCGGTCCCAATTAATCGCGGAAAGTGAGGGATCCCTGTGTATATATATATATATATTTTTTTTTTTTTTTTTTTTTTTTTTTTGATTAACTGTTTAGGGTTTTGACACCCGAGCCTAGTGGCTCATCAGGCCAGTGCTTATCCCCGGTTTCCGTAGCGTGAAGCAATCAGGAGTTGAACTCCTCCTGGATGGGACGCTAGTCCATCGCAGGTTACCTTCCCAGTATATTTTTACTGGTACCCATTTATACTGCTGGGTGAACAGAGGCACACTTGTGGTTGATACCTTGCCCAAGGGTCTTAGCACAGTGATGGTCTCAGTGGGATTTGAACTCACAACCCTCCGATCAAGAGCCCAACACTCTAACCACTACACCACCGGCTCCACACACATATATATATAATAAATATATATAAATTGGGGGCCATGTATATATCTATATATATATATATATATATATATATATATATATATGGCCCCCAATTTACGAAGACCCCTTTGTACGAAATCCCCGGATTATGAAAAAGCATTTTCTTGAGTTTCTATCCCCGAAATACGAAACATGCCCCTCTTCCGAAAATAAATTCAAACGCGCCAATCAAAATTTCACGCAAAGCATGACAGACCACGACATAAACTATGTACAGTTTAATAATATGAACAAAATAAGCCAAAGTTCATAACTTACATCTTAACGCTAACCATATACCAATTAACAAAGGATCCCATAGTCACCAAGCACCTGCAGCAGGGTAAATTTCGAGATGGCGCATGTGCTGGCGGGGAAAGGCTTGCGTGATTTTTGTGTTTGAAAGACACAAAAGATGGCCATCCTCGCGTGGGCTGTGGGTGCCTGTGGATGATGGACTTTGGCAATGAAGTCCTGAACGGCGACATTTGGATGAAGCGAGTTCCATGATCCGCCTTGGATGACTTCCCCTTCTGGTGATCCGCCACGATGAGTCTCCTTAGTTGATCTGCCTGAAGCGACATGAAGAGACCCAAAATCCTGGAGGAGACTGGAGAGACTGTAAGAGCCTGTAACCAGTCGGCAACAGGTCCTTAATATAGATTCCCCCAACAAGTGGTTTTCTCTCTGGTACAAGCCTGAACAAGCCCAGGCAAGCCCAGACAAGCCCCGACATGTCTGTGTTGCTCCTCCCCTCTGTTGGATTGTGCAACTCCAGTCCTTCCCACTGTTTTCTATAGGATGCAACACTCCCCTGTAATTTCTCAACACCCCAAAGCATTGTACAATACCACCAGTACACGTGCACCCAGTTCTCACACCACTCCTACCTTAAAGTACATGTGTCCTTAAACATATTGCATCTATGTGTGAAGCTATCAATATCCCTGACTCACCAATGTGTTCCTGTGAGTAGATACAGCAAACGTATATTACATGAGTATTTTTATATTTACATTCACACAAATATGTACATGCTCGTTACATGCACATCTATCGCTTGTTGCTGTGTACGCTGTTCACCTTGATCTGTCTAACTCAAAACGAAAGGAGATGTATACATATAATATACAGATGCTACCCAACGTATGAACGAGATACGTTCTGAATGGCTGTCCGTTAGATGAATTTGTTCATAAGTTGTTACAGGGTGTTCTTTAGAGGGGAACGTATGTTTAAAGCTTGTATAAGTAACCTATACGAGTTTGTACTTTATACAATCCCACCCAAAAAAAAAAAGAGTGTTGCTATAACAAATGATGGAGTGGGCAGAACAGTGATGCACTACACAGAATAGGCACAGGCCTGAACAGAGTGGCTGTAAGTTAGATTTTGTATTGCGAGCCTATTCTGTGTAGTGTGTCAGTCTCCTCTGCCCACTCTGTCATTTTATGAATGTTCGGAAGTACGGTAGCATCTGTATACAATATCAATGAGGAAAATGTGTTTGGGGCACCACCACATGGGAAATTGTGGCTGTTTTGTGTTGTTCATGAAAAGGTTTTTGGTCATCAATAAATAAGGAAATACGTTTTTTTAACCATTAGATCGAATATAGAAATACTGAATGATGCAGATTTAATGATTTGATGCTCAGCCTGGATGAGAACTTTCTCCTTTTTTCCTTCTTTTTAATGACATTCACTGCAGCATTGTTGAACTTTCCAAACAGTTGGTGGCGACAATGCACAAAGGTTTTATTAGGAACTACGGAAGGAGGAAGAAGAAGAAGTAGAGAAGAAACGCGACACTAACTGGGTTTGGGGAAGATAAATGTTTTCATCTTTAAATCCTGAGGTAAGTTAAACGCACCTGCTTTCTGTGGACAACAGATTGGATCATAAATGGGTGATTATTTTATATAATAATGTTTAATGCAGGGAGGATTAAAGATTCTCACTGCTAGGGATTCACTTTTTGTAATTTTATTTTTAATGTAATTTACCTCATCTAGCGTTTCTGTATATTACTGAAGTACAGATAATCACACAGTGTTTAAAATGTTTGTTATTTTTAAATACCAGGTGTTTATTTATTTATTTATTTTTTGACCAATTGATTAAAGAATTTATGACAAACAGACTTCCCTCTTCCTTGTTTAACTCCGTGCACCGAACCGGTTCTGTGTGGTACTGGTTTCTCGTGTTCAGCTCAGAATTTCAACAGCTCTTGGAGATTTATTGATAAGATCCCCATGATGTTTTTACAACTATTCAAATATCTGTAATAATCCATTAAATCTGTGATAATCCATTAAAATAAAGCCCTGTAAAAATTCAAATCCGTTTAAAAATACCAGATGTCAATCCCAAATTATTCAGTTATTATCTTAATTTTTTTGCCAATTCTAGAGAGTCCCAATAGCTGCCAAGTGATTATAAAATGTTTTTCTGGCTTTACAGTGGTACCTTGACTTAAGAAGTGAATCCATTCTGAGGGTGGCTTGTAAGTCAAATTGTTTGTGAGATAAAAGAAAAATTCCCATAGGAAATAATAGAAAACCAATATAAGCCATTCCAAGAAAAAACTCATAATGTGGCACAAACTCATATAGTTGACCTAAGATATACATGTAAAAACAATAAATATTTAATAATAATAATAATAATACATGTACATTAACATTAATAATACATAATAATAAAACAAGAATAAACAATGCCGACTAACCCTTCCAGTCGGTAAGGATGTCACGTGGGAAAGCATGAGTGGTGCGTAACAGAGGAGCATGTGCATGCTCCAAATGCCAGCAGGGAAAGGCTGGTGGGACGGTGATGCCGGGAGGCTGTGTATGACCCTGGGGAACATGCTTTTTTTTGATATACAGATGCTCCCCGACTTACGTTCATCTGTTTTACGTTTTTTCGTTTTTTTTTTTTTCTAAAAAAAAAAAAAAAAAAAAAGTCAAATTTTGAGTTTAGACGTACCTACGTAGTATGCTGACGTAATGATGCTGCATTCCTTGTTTACAAACTACAGACTGAGTGTGTGTGTGTGTGTATATATATATATATATATATATATATATGTATATATATGTGTCTGTCTTCCTTTCAGCTTTTTCCCTTTTACTCGGGAGTCGCCACAGCGAATCATCTGATTCGCACGTTTGATTTGGCAGAGGTTTTTTTTTACGTTGGATGCCCTTCCTGTCACAACCCTTTTAGCAAGGGACAGAAACATGCTGACGGCTTTGCAGCTACTCTTTACGAATGTCAGCAATGGTTCTTTTACATGCCTCTCACCATAGACAGTGAGAGACATGGCCCGCCTTTGATAACCCAGTTAGCCGCACTAGGGGGGACAGTGACAACCCTGTGGGAGAGTGGGACTCGAACCCCAACCTTTGGATCAGCGGTCCAGCACCCTATACCACCACTGCCCCATATATATATAGATAGATAGATAGCATGTTACCCTTGTGTTAAGACGTCGTCTCTGATCTTTGTGTTTACACTGTTTTGCGGACTTTTGTAACCCTAAGCAAATATGGTTGGTCAGAAGTGTAAGTCTAAAAGCATGGGTGCAAGTCTCATACACAGAGATGAATCTGCTCAGATTGGCACAATCTACCATGTATACTCAGTTAAGTAAAGAGTTGTAATATGAAAACCCGAATCCACAAATTACAGAACAATTACAGACATTTATTATCTTTTAGCAGAATCCTAAGAGTGTATACTTATTTTTATATTAATATTCATTAGGATTTGTACTTGTTCTTTGTATGCATCTCTTGAATAAAGTTTACTTAGTTACTTACTTACACAAAAGAAAGAACTCTCCACTTTGCTGGGATTCACATTAGTGCAGGCTGTGTTCTAAACAAGTTCAAAGCACCTTTGTGCACTTGAAAGACTGTATAACCCTTGCAAGTGCACTACTTTCGGTATTGAGCGCTTCACATATTGTAAGCGTTGATTGACTGTTTTAAGCTTCATGTAAAGTAACTCTGTTTAAATAAGTGACTTATTTGAAATTAATGTTGATATATTTGATATTATTTTACAATGTTATGTTTATAATTGATTTAGGGGTGTTTTGAGATATGGTAAAAATGGATGTATAGCAGGCCTCGAATTTTGCGAAAGTTTGCACAACCTATTTTTTGTTCACGGGTAAACGGTTCTGGTAACCTATAGTTCTTTCATCTATAATAATTTGCGTAACCCATCGGTTATGCAAAATGGTTGCCTAAAATTTCAAGTTCTAAACAAATCGGACATTTGTATTTTTCACAGAGAAGGACTACTATTACATGTAACTGGAAATGAGGAACAAAATAGTGATAAGTTAGCAACTATGAAAAATCTTTAATGAAGTTAAAAATTACAACTTCGATGTCATACATATAAAACAATTTTACTGAATTTGACTTATTTAAAGAACTTTAAATTTAATAATATTGAAAGGAAAAAAAATGCAAATATTAATACAATCCAAGTCAGTCTATTCCTGATAGCATTCTGCATATCGACTACTCACGATATATTAAATATAATACTGCTAATACAAAAATATAATATCGCAATGTCTAATTCAACTTGCTATTGCAAAAAATGCAGATCAAATAGATCTGATAAAAAACTCAAGTACAACAAAAATAGAAATAGCACCTTAATCTAATACAATAAAAACATTTTAACAACTATAGCACCAATCTGTGATGACCATGTAACCAATTTAAAATTTAGGTACATTGGTATGAAAAAGTATCTAAACCTTTTGGAATTTCTAACATTTCTGCATAAAATCACCAACAAATGTGATCTTTGTCAACATCACACAGATGAAAAAACAGTGTCTGCTTTAACTAAAGCCACCCAAACATTTATAGGTTTTCATATTTTAATGAGGCTAGCATGCAAACAATGACAGAAGGGGGAGGAATAAGTAACTGAACCATCACATTTAATATTTTGTGGCCCCCCGTTTGGCAGCAATAACTTCAACCAGACACTTCCTGTAGCTGCAGATCAGTCTGGCACATCAATCAGGACTAATCTTTGCCCATTCTTCTTTACAAAACTGCTGTAATTCAGTCAGATTCCTGGGATGTCTGGCATGAATCGCTGTCTTGAGGTCATGCCACAGCATCTCAATGAGGTTCAAGTCTGGACTTTGACTTGGCCACTCCAGAATGTGTATTTTGTTCTTCTGAAACCATTCTGAAGTTGATTTACTTCTGTGTTTTGGATCATTGTCTTGTTGCAGCATCAATCCTCTTTTTAGCTTCAACTGTCTGATAGATGGCCTCAGGTTTTCCTGCAAAACATCCTGATAAACTTTTGAATTCATTTTTTCCATTAATGATTGCAAGTTGTCCAGGCCCCGAGGCAGCAAAACAGCCCCAAACCATGATGCACCCTCCACCATGCTTCACGGTGGGGATGAGGTGTTGATGTTGGTGAGCTGTTCCATTTTTCCTCCACACATGATGTGTGTTCCTCCCAAACAATTCAACTTTGGTTTCATCAGTCCACAAAATATTTTGCCAAAACTTCTGTGGAGTGTCCAAGTGCCTTTTTGCGAACATTAAATGAGCAACAATGTTTTTTTTAGACAGTACTGGCTTCCTCCTTGGAGTCCTCCCATGAACACCATTCTTGGCCATTGTTTTACATATAGTTGATGTGTGCACAGAGATATTGGACTGTGCCAGTGATTTAAGTAAGTCTTTAGCAGACATTCTAGGGTTTTTTTTTACCTCTCTGAGTATTCTGTGCTGAACTCTTGGCGTCATCTTTGGTGGACGGCCACTCCTTGGGAGAGAAGCAACAGTGCCAAACTCTCTCCATTTGTAGACAGCTTCTCTGACTGTTGATTGATGAACATCCAGACTTTTAGAGATGGTTTTGTGTCCTTTCCCAGCTTTATACAAATCAACAATTCTTGATCGCAGGTCTTCAGAGAGCTCTTTTGAGCGAGCCATGGTGTATCAGACAATGCTTCTCATCAAGACAATTCTTACCAGGTGTGTGTTTTATAGTGGGCATGGCAGCTTTAAGCCATGATTGGGCACACACCTGACTTAAATTGTTTGGTAAAATTTGGTTTAAATTGCTCTTTAAGCCTCCTTAGGCAGAGGGTTCAGTTACTTATTCCTCCCCCTTCTGTCATTGTTTGCATGCTATCCTCATTAAAATATGAAAACCTATAAATGTTTGGGTGGTTTTGGTTAAAGCAGACACTGTTTTTTTCATCTGTGTGATTTTGACAAAGATCAGATCACATTTGATAGTAATTTTATGCAGAAATGTGAGAAATTCCAAAAGGTTCAGATACTTTTTCATACCACTGTAAATAATATTGAAATGGTTTTTAACATAATGAATGGATTCTGGGTAAAATAAATGCAACTAAGTAAACACGTTCTTCCTTCTCGATAATTTGACATTATTTATTAATGTAGTCATTTTGTTTTCTGAACTGTTTAATCCTAATTAGGGTAGTGGGAAACGTGGCGCCCATCTCAGCCGGTTCTGAGTGAGTATACCGTGTACGACTCGCCAGGCCGTTGCAGAATTTAAAATTAATTAAAGATAATCAATAAACATTATAAAAAATACATACAATTCAGCAGGACATTAAAAAATGATAATGCCAGATTTAACTTTCCTTAAAAGGCTGGTTTTATTTATAAACATTTGTGTTGATAATTCTTCTCTTTACAATCATTTTGCTTTATTCTGGCATTATCTTAATAACTTTGCTAAGTATGACCTTCATTCAGTCACTTATTAAACCATTAAATGTACAAAGATGTGTAACATGCTGTGCCTCGTTTAAAAGTTGAATCATGGTTTTGCTCTTCTATTCTTTTCAGTTACTGTTTGGGAACACTACAGCTGAGGACAGGTTTAAAAAATTCTTCGTTGGCAATAACTTGATTTAAAAAAAAAAAAAAAAAAACTTACCTGGGAGGGAGGAATTTTTTGTCTGTGCAGGCCACCTGGGATTCACAGGCAAATGTTTTCATACATCATGCTATATTATGTATGTGATGTAAATACAGTTGAATAAAATAAATATCATATCTGAAATAAACATACTGAATATCAAAGTTTATTCTTTTAATATTGTAATCAACGGAGTATCAAGGTTTCTTCAACATATCAACTTTTAATATTGCCGTCAACAACTAACAAATACCTTCGGCACGCGCTGCGCGGTTGCTGACGGTTTATAATTAACTTGTATTTGTTTGAAAATGTCAGCAAATGTGTTGCTCAATTTGAAACACGTTAATTTATTTCTTATTTTCATGTTAGAACCTTTAAAAGTGACAGAGAACTGTTTTTTGCCTCATCATTGTCCCCTTCCATTGTGCTTTCCACCTTTGTTAAGACAGTACTGGCCAAAGAGAATTGCTGTTTCACCGAACTGGTGAAATTGACTAAAACACAAGGCATGGTTGATACGAATTCTGATCACTTCTTAGTACAGTGTATGATAGGGGACACACGTGTTTTTTCAACACAAGCAGCCAGTATATTTTTATTTTTTGCATCTGTGAATGCTTAGGCATGGTTTTTATGTCCAAATTTGGCCCAACCCGCTGTGTTACCACCAACAAAGATATTTTTAAGGCTGGCATGATCATCCCCCTCCATCTCACTCTGTGCTTTCTCATTTTATCCCCAAACACTCCTCCCTGTGGTGTCCCTCAAACGTATTAATTTCTAATTCTGTCCATTCTTGTCCCTTCCGGGAAAAAAAAAAAAAATCACAGCATCTTCATCTCTGTTCTTGCATCTCGATCTCAGCTCCCTATCCTGTCTTTCTCAGCCTTATTGTCTCCAAACCGTGCAGCATTGCTCGCCTCGTTACTGTCTTATAAACCTTCCCCTGTATTGTTACAGATGCCCTACTGTTACAAATCACCACTTCTCGAGCGTGCTCTCTTGTTTTAATAGTCACCCAAGTTTTTAAATGTTCACAAATGTTTTTCTAAATCTACCCATAGATCAAGATCAGGATGTCCGCAGAAGATTCCAGTAGCTGTGAGAAGACTTTGTGTCCACATGAAACTATCACCAGTTCCTCACAAATGAAGGAAGGCCTTCACACTTGCTCAGTTTGTGGCGAGAGTTTTACTCAGAAGGTTGAGTTCCAAAAACATCAACACATTCGCACAGGAGAGAAGCCGTATCACTGCTCAGATTGTGGGAAATGTTTTACTCAAATAGGCAACCTCCGAACGCATGAGCGCATTCACACGAGGGAGAAGCCGTATCACTGCGCCGATTGTGGAAAGTGTTTCAGTCAGTTAAGTTCTCTCCAAACGCACAAGCGCATTCACACAGGAGAGAAACCCTATCACTGCTCACAGTGTGGAAAGAGTTTTACTTGTCTGAGCTCTTTCCGAACACACCAGCGCATTCACACAGGAGAGAAGCCGTATCACTGCTCAGATTGTGGAAAACATTTTACTCAAATAAGCAACCTCCGAAGACACCAGCGCTATCACACAGGAGAGAAGCCGTATCACTGCTCAGATTGTGGAAAACGTTTTACTGAAAGAAGCACCCTCCAAACACACCAGCACATCCACACGAGGGAGAAGCCATATCACTGCGCCGATTGTGGAAAGTGTTTCAGTCAGTTAAGTACCCTCCGAACGCATGTGAAGCGCATTCACACAGGAGAGAAACCCCATCACTGCTCACAGTGTCGAAAGAGTTTTACTTGTCTGAGCTATTTCCGAGCACACCAGCGCATTCACATGGGAGAGAAGCTGTATCACTGCTCAGAATGTGGAAAACATTTTACTCAAATAAGCAACCTCCGAAAACATCAGCGCATTCACACAGGAGAGAAGCCACATCACTGCTCAGATTGTGGAAAACGTTTTACTGAAAGAAGCACCCTCCAAACACACCAGCGCATCCACACGAGGGAGAAGCCGTATCACTGCACCGATTGTGGAAAACGTTTTACTCAAATAGGCAACCTCCGAACGCACGAGCGCATTCACACAGGAGAGAAACCCTATCATTGCTCACAGTGTGGAAAGAGTTTTACTTGTCGGAGCTATTTCCGAACGCACCAGCGCAATCACACGGGAGAGAAGCTGTATTACTGCTCAGACTGTGGAAAGGGTTTTAATTTATTGAGTTCTCTCCGAACACACCGGCGCATTCACACGGGAGAGAAGCTGTATTACTGCTCAGACTGTGGAAAGGGTTTTAATTTATTGAGTTATCTCCGAACACACCAGCGTATTCACACCAGAGAGAAGCTGTAATTCTGCTCACAGTGTGGAAACAGCTTCATTAAAGAAAGTTCGCTTTGTAACCACCATCGGGTTCATGCAGAATGGAAACCGCATCTCTGCTGAGAGTGAGCTTGCTAATTTGGGAATTTTATTCCCATGAAGAAGTGTCCTACCTAAGAAAAGTAATACTGGGCTGAGGAGTGGATGTAGAGAGAACCTGCTTGTCGTTACATGACATGAGGTCATGCGCTCATTCATCTGCCATCTAGCTCTGCATTTGAAATCTGGAGCCAGTACCAGTTGACTTTAAGCAGTAGGTGCAGTTACTCCTCAGCAGTTTTCCAGTCTGCTGCAAGGATGTCATTGCTTTGAGGATGTTTTTTTTTCCAGAGAGAAACGTAATATACGTATAGTTTTGGTAAAAAAAAAAAAAAGCAAATTATATATATACACACACACACACACGTGAGGCGTGACAAGGCGTGTCATAAACGGAATCGCGGTCACCTTTTTAGCATGATGTGGAGCAAACTTGTCTGGCAATTGAGTGACGTTGAGGAACTTGGAGCAACCCAGCACAAAAAATTCGCAAAAATACCACAATGGTGAGGAATCGAGTGGAATGTCGCAGAACATCCTCAATGGTACGAATGAGCAAGCTATGAGCAAAGGTTATTCCTCTCTGGTACGAGCTGTTTCACTGACAGGTGAAATAAACACAAAATCATTCCGCCATGGTATGCAAGAATGCGTGCCATTGAGGATTTAAAATGCGTACTAGTGTCAGGCTTGCTTTAATCTCTCAGTGAGGCCAATAACAGATAAAAACATATGGAGCAAAGAATTCAGTGACGACCTGGAAGCCAGCTATTTCATTCTTCCAAAGAATTGATTTCACTGCGTTCCTCGTCTCTCTTTTTAATTATTAAAGTACTAAGTCCCTATTGGTTTTTATTATTAGGCTAGGCTTAAAAATTCTTTGTTGGCAAGAACATGATAAAAAAAAGATTTAACCTGGAGGGAGGATTTTTTTTTTCTTCTTTTGCCTGTGCAAGACACCCGGGACCTGGGCATTTGGAAGAATTTTAGAATTGGTGGTACAGTGATTAGGCTGCAGATTTCTAATCCAAATGTTGGGGGTTCAAAGTTTAATACCACCAAGCTGTTGGGTCCTCAATCAACCTCAGTTGCTCATTTGTATAGAAGGAAAAATAAAAAATAAAATGTAAGTCACTTTGGATAAGGTTGTCTGCCAAGTTCCGTAAGTGTATATTACCATCGAAGTAAAGAGCACCAACAGGATTAAATAGATTAAAATAGACACATTTTGCAGCCGAGACCCTGCAAAAATGATGTTTTGGTCCATAACTTCCACACCATATGGCACACATTCAAAAACCATTTACTGGAACATGTGAAATCATGCGAGGTACTCTACATCTGTCCATCTGGGTTGTGTGGTATATTTGTACAAAATCACAATATAAGTTTACCCTATTTTTTAAAAATCTACATGTTTTATGCCAAATCTGGCACTTTGGGACAAAATAATATTAAGTTATATTATAAAGTTATCAAATTGTATTTTTTTTTTTTACATGAACAAAAGTGAAAATTTTGAAAGCTTTTGCTACCTGCAAACAAAATTCACTATCTTGCGTTTGCGAAACATTGAGATGTTTCATGTAATTTGACAGAAGCTTGGTGGGGACAGTTGAGACCAGGGGTCGGCAACCTTTGCTCTTCAAAGAGCCGGATGGATAGATAGATAGATAGAGAGAGAGAGAGAGAGAGAGCTTTATTAATCTCACAATGGAGAAATTCACTGTTACAGGCTCTTGAGGGACCATCAGTAGGGGGTGCAAAATTGAGACGTATACATATATATTATATAAGTAATAAATAAATAGATACATAAATAGTATAAAGTAATATACAATAAAAAAGAAAAGAAGGGAACAACTTTGTAAACTGGCCTATATTCAAGTGTACATGTATCTGAGGGCAGAGTAGATGGGTTGATATGGTTCACAGTCAGTGGGGTAGATGTGGTTGATTAAAGTGCACGGGGGTTTTTATTGCACATAACCAGTTTTTTCACAGACAGTTACAAAGTGGCGTTGTACAGTCTGATAGTGGTGGGAATGAAGGACCTGCGGTAGCGCTCCTTCCTGCACTGAGGATGTCTCAGTAGTCCATTGAAGGAGCTACTCAGTTCCTCGACAGTCTGGTGCAGTGGGTGAGAGCTGTTGACCATGATGGATGTGAGCTTTGCTACCATCCTCCTCTCGCCCACCTCCTCCACAGAGTCCAGCCTAGGACAGCGCTGGCCCTCCTGACCAGCTTGCTCAGTCTCTTTCTGTCCCGCTCAGTGCTGCCAGGGGCCCAGCAGATGGCAGCGTAGAGGATTGCAGAGGCTACCACAGAGTCATAAAATGTCCTGAGCAGAGGTCTGCATACTCCGAAGGACCTAAGTCTCCTCAGAAGGTGGAGGCGACTCTGGCCCTTCTTGTACAGGGCGTTGGTGTTGTGGGGCCAGTCCAGTTTATTGTTAAGGTGAACGCCAAGGTACTTGAAACTGTCCACTGTGTCAATGTCCTGTCCCTAGATGTTCACCAGTGAGTGTGTGTGTGTGTGTGTGTGTGTGTGTTTTAGCGTGCTTCTCCTGAAGTCGACCACCATCATCTTCATCTTCCTAGTGTTCAAGCACAGGTGGTTGCGCTCACACCAGTCCATGAAGTCAACGATGACCGACCGGTACTCCAGCTCGTTCCCCTCTGACACATGGCCCACGATGGCGGAGTCGTCCGAGAACTTCTGGAGGCGGCAGCTGTCTGTGCTGTAGGTGGAGTCCGAGGTGTAAATGTTGAAAAGGAAGGGTGAGAGGACGGTGCCTTGCAGTGCCCCTGTGCTGCAGACTGCCACCTTTGACTTGCAGCCGCACGTACTGTGGACGGTCAGTGAGGTAGTCGATAATCCAGGCAGCAAGATGTCCGTCCACTCCCACATCCTCCAGCTTCCCCCGCAGAAGCGCTGGCCTGATAGTGTTGAAGGCACTGGAGAAGTCAAAGAACATGACCCTCACAGCGCTGTCAGCGATCTCCAGGTGGGTGAGCGCCCGTGCAGAAGGTAGATGATGGCGTCTTCTACCCCGATGTTGGGCCTGTAGGCAAACTGCAGCTGGTCTAGGGTGGGGCTCACCATAGAGCGGAGGTGTTCGAAGAGGAGCCTTTCCATGGTCTTCATGAGGTGGGAGATCAGGGCGACAGGTCTGTAGTGGGCTGGTTCCTTCGCTTGAGCTGTTTTGGGAACCGGAACCACACAGGAGGTCTTCCACAGGACGGGAACCTTCTCCAGGCTGAGGCTCAGGTTGTACAGGTGGCATAGGACCTCACAGAGCTGGTCCGCGCAGGTCCTCAGCAGCCTGGGACTGATGCCTTCTGGTCCTTCAGATTTCCTCTGATTTAGTTGCCTCAGCTGTCTCCTCACCTGGTCTGATGTGAGGGAGAGGGGGGGCTGGGGTGGGCTGCAGAGGGAGGGGGATGTGGCTATAGGAGTCAAGTGAAGTTGGCCTGGGGAGAGGGGAGGTGTCTGCTGGTCCGTAGACATGTGGGGGGAGAATCAAACCTGTTGAAGTAACAGTTTAATTCATCCGTCCAGCGCTGGTCACCATCAACTGTCCCTCTGACACTCTGCCCAAATCCAGACATGGTCTTTAGTCCTCTCCAGACGTCCCGCACGTTGTTCTGAGCCAGCTTCTCCTCCATCTTCTTCCCACAGTCCTTCTTGGCCCTCCTAATCCTCCACTGGAGCTCACGCTGGACCTTCTTCTACTCCTCTCTATCCCCAAGATGAAAGCCCTCTTTTTCTGGTTCAGGAGGACTTTAAGCTCAGTGGTGACCCACGGGTAGTTGTTGGAGAAGCACCGTACCCTCCATGTTGGCACAGTGCTGTCCACACAGAAGTTCATGTAGTCAGTGATACAGTGTGTGAGGTCGTCGATGTCATCACCAAAGGAGTCACAGAGCATGCTCCAGTCTGTGGTCTGGAAACAGTCCCTAAGTCTCTCATTCGTCTACTCGGTCCACACTTTCACAGACCTCTTCTGTGCAGGTTCCTTTCGCACCCTGGGTGTGTATTGGGGGCGCAGGTAGACCAGGTTGTGGTCTGAGCGTCCCAGTGGGGGGAGGGGGTGGAGCTGTAAGCGTCCTTCACATTAGCATACAGCAAGTCCAGACTTTTATTGTCTCTTGTGGTGCACTTCACGTATTGCGTGAACGTCGGAGAGAGGCGGAGAGAGGGGTGTGGTTAAAGTCCCCGCTGATCAGAATCATGGCGTGGGGGTGACGAGTCTGTGTCTGACTGACAGCGCTGTGGAGACGCTCACACGCAGCCGCCGCATCAGCCGAGGGCGGAATGTACACGCAAAACACAATCGCGTGTCGCGCGCTCACCGCAAGCAGCTCCAGGTCCCGCGTGCACAGCTGCTCCTTCACGTGCACGTTGGCCGGGTGGCACCATCGTTCATTCACATAGATCGCCACTCCCCCTCTTTTCTTCTATCCGCTCTCCGCCACACTCCGATCTGCACGGCCGAGTGTAAATCCGTTCAGAGAAACCACAGAGTCCGGTGTGAGTTCATTCAGCCACGTCTCTGAAAAACAGATGAGGCTGCAGTCCCGGTACTCCCTCTGATGCCGGGTCAGCGCCGCCAGCTTCTCGGTCTTGTTGGCGATCGCGCGGACATTTCCCATGATGACAGAGGGAACATATGTCCTCCGCGTCTTTCGCCCCCCTCTGCAGCCTCTCCTTTTCCTCCATATTTCCACAGGAACAACGGGCTTTTCCGCATGAAGGAGGGGGCTGTCCCTCTGATGTGCTCATTCTTGATCCTATCCAGCCTCGTTACTCCCAAACAGAATCTCAACATTTTTATCTCTGCTACCTCCAGCTCAGCCTCCTGTCTTTTCCCCAGGGCCACTGTTTCTAAACCATAAAGCATCGTGGCCTCAACACCACCCTGTACATTCTTGCCGATATCTTTCTATCGCACATCACACCAGATACTTTTCTCCAACCATTCCAGCCTGCCTGCACATGCTTCTTCACCTCTTTTCCACACTCTCCATTGCTCTGGACTGTCGACCCTGAGTACTTAAAATCCTCCACCTTCTTTATCTCTGCTCCCTTTAACCTCACCGTTCCTTTTGGGTCCTTGTCATTCACACACATGTATTCTGTTTTACTGAGGCTAACCTTCATTCCTCTCCTTTCCAGGGCATACCTCCACCTCTCTAGATTTTCCTGCACATGTTCTCTGCTCTCACCAGAGATCACAATGTCATCTGCAAACATCATAGTCCATGGAGATTCTTGTCTAACCTCATCTGTCAGCCTGTCTGTCACCATAGCAAACAAGAAGGGGCTCAGAGCTGACCCTTGATGCAGTCCCACCTCCACCTTGAACACTCTGTTCAATCACTCACACTGACAGCACACCTCACCGCTGTCTTATATCTCTTATACAAGTCCTGCACCACTCTAACATACTTCTGTGCCACTCCAGACTTCCTCATGCAATACCACAGTGCCTCTCTCGGCACCCTGTCACATGCTTTCTCCAGATCCACAAAGGCACAATGCAGCTCCCTCTGGCCTTCTCTGTACTTCTCTATTAACATCCTCAAGGCAAACACTGCATCTGTGGTGCTCTTTCTTGGCATGAAACCAAACTGTTGTTCACAAATGCTGACCTCTGCCCTTAGTCTAGCTTCCACTATTCTTTCCCATAGCGTCGTAGCATGGCTCAACTTTATCCCTCTGTATTTGCAACAACTCTGCACATCTCCCTTGTTCTTAAAAATGGGCACCAGCACACTTATCCTCCATTCCTCTGGCATCGTCTCACTTTCTAAGACCTTGTTGACTGTTCTTGTCAGAAAATCTACTGCTACTTCTCCTAGACACTTCCATACCTCCATCGGTATATAATCAGGGCCAACTGCCTTTCCACTCTTCATCCTCTTCAATACCCTACTCACTTCACCCTTACTAATCTTTGCGACTTCCTGGTCCTCAACAGTCACCTCATCTACTCATTTTTTATCTCTCATTTTCCTCATTCATTAGCTCTTCAAAGTAATCTTTCCATCTTCCCAGCACACTTCTCTCATCAGTCAACACATTACCCACCCTGTCTTTAATCACTCTTACTTGCTGCACGTCCTTCCCATCTCTATTTCTCTACTGTGCCAACCTGTATAAATAATTTTCTCCCTCCTCACTGTCCAACCTAGCGTACAAGTAATCATACGTCCTCTGTTTGGCCTTTGACACCGCTACCTTCACCTTATGCTGTGTCTCCCTGGACTGCTGTTTACTCTCTTCGGTCCTTTCTATGTCCCATTTCTTCTTAGCTAACCTCTTCTTATGTACACACTCCTGCACTTCCCCATTCCACCACCAAGTCTTATTATCTTCTTTCCTTCCAGAGGACACACCAAGCACTCTCCTACCTGTCTCCTTGATCACATTGGCTGTGGTTGTCCAGTCATCTTGAAGCACTTCCTGACTACCCAAAGCCTGTTTCAACTCTCCTTGAAGACAACAGGACACTTTTCCTTTTTCAGCTTCCACCACTTTGTCTTCTGCTCTGCCTTTGCCTTCTTCACCTCTCTTACCGTCAGCATCATCTTGCACACCACCATCCTATGCTGTTTGGCAACACTCTCACCCACTACTACTTTTCAGTCACTGACTTCCTTCAAATTACATCGCCTACACAGGATGTAGTCTACCCGTGTGCTCCTGCCTCCACTTTTATAAGTCACCCTATGCCCCTCTTTCTTCTGGAAGAAAGTATTCACCACAGCCATTTCCATCCTTTTTGCAAAACAGATCAACACCTGTCCTTCTGTGTTCCTGTCCTGGATACCAAACCTGCCCATCACTTCCTCGTCCCCTCTGTTGCCTGCACCAACATGTCCATTGAAGCCTGCCCCAATGACCACGCTTTCACTTTTGAGGGTACTCTGCATCACTTCATTTAACTCACTCCAGAATCTCTCCCTCTCTTCTAGCTCACATCCTGCCTGTGGGGCATAAGCACTAACAACATTGACCATCACACCTTCAATTTCTAACTTGAGACTCATCACTCTGTCAGACACTCTTTTCACTTCTAGAACATTCCTGACCATCCCCTCCTTCAAGATGACTCCTACTCCATTTCTCTTCCTATCCACACCATGAAAAAACAGCTTCAACCCTGCTCCTAAGCTTCCAGCCTTGCTACCTTTCCACTTGGTCTCCCAAACACACAGTATGTCCACCTTCCTCCTCTGCATCATGTCAGCCAGCTCTACCTTTTCCTGACATAGTTCCAACAGTCAAAGTTTCTACTCTCAGTCTGAAACTAATGCTTTACCTCTTCTCTCTCTGCCTACAGACACACCTCCCGCCTCTCTTTCTTCGACGTCTTCGGCCAACAGTAGTTCAATTTCCACCAGTACCCTGTTGGTTAACAGCACTTATGGCGGTCGTTGTTAACCCGGGCCTCGACTGATTCGGTATGAAATTTTGTCTTCACGGTTTACATTTTGTATTCTGGCAAAAGTTTTCACCGGATGCCCTTCCTGTCACAACACTCTGCATTTATCCGGGCTTGGGACCGGCGTGAGGGCAGGCACTTGTTTGTGCCCCCCTTCACGGCTGCACAAACAAAGTCACCCCGCCTACACCAAATAAATATCCGCCCGCACCCATGACTGTGAATTTTCATCTGTGTAATTTTCAATCTTCAAACAGCATTTTTGCAAGGTTACCCAGCAGGTAGCAGGACTGTGTCTTAGGCAGATTTTCCCGTCATTCAGGTGAAAACTGGTTTAACTTTGTTAGTAAATAACCAGCATTTTCTTTTTGGAGTTGTTTTTGGTTATGCAGTGGTTTTTCTACATGAAGTGTGTTTGAATTCGTCGGACACTGTGAAATACACATTAATTATTTTGAAAAGCCAGAGAACCACTTCAGAGAGGTAAAAGAGCTGCATGCTGCTCCGAAGCCACAGTTTGCCGACCCCTAGTCTAGACACTTCCGAGGCCACAGTGTTGGACTACTGAAAATCAAAATGGCCTATGATTAGAGGTCCAAGTGCCTACTGTAATTGTGTTATTAATATTATGTAGTAAATAAAATCTGTACTGCAGCATAAACCACTGAGATTTTAGAATAGTTATTTGAAGAATGGTTCTGACTCCTTGCAGGTACTTCATATCCCATGTTAAGTCCACAGTTAAAAAAAAAAATCTAATTCCCAGACATTCAAAATCTGTCACAATAAATTCACTGTATCGAGTTGAATAACTTGCTCTATGCCATTTCTTCTATTCCAAACTTTTATTGCAAAATATGTAAAGCCTACTTTTTAAAACTCCTTCCAGAGTGTTTGTCCAATCCATACAAACCACAGTGTGTAGCATTCTGAGAGCAAAATATTATATGTTAATAATTGATTTTTATGGATCCAACAACAACAAAGTGCTGCATATCTTGCCATAATAAAGGTTTTTGATTTAAGACTCTTCCTTGTGATGATACTTTGTTGCTCTGTATCAGATTGGGTGGCCATTGGCCTCTAGTGGGTGCTACAGACAGCATCTCCAGATCAGTTTATTCAATTTGTGTGAGACTGGGTGGGTAAAATCAAGGGCTGATACCAATTTTATGATGCTCAAAGTAGGTGTGGTCTATAACAATTACAATGTTTAGAATTCACCAATTAGAGCCAAGTAAACAGACTCAAATTTGTTGTAGACAGGCAATGCTTTCATGCAACCCCTGGCAAAAATTATGGAATCATCAGTGTCTGAGGATGTTCATTCAGCTGTTTAATTTTGCAGAAAAAAAAAAGCAGATCACAGACATGACACAAAAGTAAATTCATTTCAAATGGCAACTTTCTGGCTTTTAGTGTTTCTTAAAGAAATCAAGAAAAAAAAAAAAAAGTGGTAGTCAGTAACAATTTCTTTTTTTAGACCAAGCGTGGGGGGAGATTATGGAATCACTCAATTTTGAGAAAAAAATTATGGAATCAACCTTTAAAGTTTCCATTCCCAAAATTAACACATGCATCAGATTACATCTGCTCGTTAGTCTGCCACTAAACAGGAGTGATCACACATTGGCGAGCTATTGCACCAAGTGGACTGACATGAATCATGGCTCCAACATGAGATGTCAATTAAAACAAAGGACAGGATTCTCAAATTTCCTAAAAAAGGTAAATCACGCAATGTTGCAAAAAAATGTTGGTTGTTCACAGTCAGTGGTGTCTAAAATCAGAAAACTTAAAACAATGTCTTGAAAATAGAAAATGTACAGCAAAACAAATGGGAGGAAACTGGAGTCAATGTCTGTGTCCGAACTGTAAGAAACCACCTGACGGAAATTAGATTTACATACAGAAAAGCATGTTTTCCTCAGGTAGTAGTCTTCATAAATCTCAATGGAATGGCACTAAACAAAAGTTCCAGCACCATCACTTTGCCCAATGCAGATTTGCGATTCATCACTGAATATGACTTTCATCCAGTCATTCACAGTCCACGATTGCCAGGGGTTGTAGACCTCAAACACCAAACATTGAACATATGCTCTGAGGGGCCATTGAAGGGGACTTTCACAGACTGGGCTTCACCCTGCTAGCAGTTCTAGTGCTAACAATGACCATAGTAAACCATTCTGAGACAAGTGAATGTGGTAAATATTTTCAGAGACAGACAATACTTCATATACTAGTCCTTCTCAAAAAAATGAGCATGTTGTGATAAAGTTCATTATTTTCCGTAATGTACTGATAAACATTACACTTTCATATATTTTTGATTCATTACACAACTGAAGTAGTTCAAGCCTTTTATTGTTTTAATATTGATAATTTTGGCAAAAAAAATAAAGAAAAACCAAAATCCCTATCTAAAAAAAAATTCGCATATTTCATCCACCAATACAAAAAGTGATTTTAATACAAAAAAGTCAAACTTCAAATAATTATGTTCAGTTATGCACTCAATACTTGGCCAGGAATCCTTTTGCAGAAATGACTGCTTCAATGCGGCATGGCAGGCCCAGGATGCTTCGATAGTGGCCTTAAGCTCATCCACAGTGTTGAGTCTGGTGTCTCTCAACTTTCTCGTCACAATATCCCACACTCTCTATGGGGTTCAGGTCAGGAGATTTGGCAGGCCAATTGAGCACAGGAATATCATGGTCAGTAAACCATTTACCAGTGGTTTTGGCACTGTGAGCAGGTGCCAGGTTGTGCTGAAAAATGAAAATCTTCAGCAGATGGAAGCATGAAGTGCTCCGAAATCTCCTGATAGCTAGCTGCATTGACCCTGCCCTTGATAAAACACAGTGAACCAACAGCAGCAGCTGACATGGCGCCCCAGACCATCACTGACTGTGGGTACTTGACACTGGACTTCAGGCATTTTGGCATGTACTTCTCCCCAGTATTCCTCCAGACTCTGGCACCTTGATTTCCGAATCATCTTCTTCGATTCCTTTTGGCTTTTTCCCTTTTCTCAGGAGTCGCCACAGCGACTCTTCTGATTCACACATTTGATTTGGCATAGGTTTTATGTCCAATGCCCTTCCTGTCACAACCCTTTAGCAAGGGACAGAAACACGCTGACGGCTTTGCAGGTTACTCGTTATGAAAGTCAGCAATGGTTCTTTTACATGCCTTAGACCATGGACACCGTAGACAGTGAGAGACATGGCCCGCCTTTGATAACCCAGTTAGCTGCACTGGGGGGACAGTAACTTCCCTGTGGAGACTCGAACCCCCAACCTTAGGGACAGCAATCCTGCACCCTATCCACTAGACCAGCACTGCCCCACCTTGATTTCCGAATGACATGCAAAATTTGCCTTCATCCAAAAAAGTACTGTGGACCACTGAGCAACAGTCCAGTGCTGCTTCTCTCTAGCCCAGGTCAACACTTCTGCCACTGTTTCTGGTTCAAAAGTGGCTTGACCTGGGGAATGTGGCACCTGTAGCCCATTTACTGCACACACCTGTGCACGGTAGCTCTGGATGTTTCTACTCCAGACTCGGTCCACTGCTTCATAAATAAATGACAAGAACCTACAATTCCACACTTCTTTCGCTATCATGTAAATACTGTGCTGACCTGGCGAGCTGTCCAAGGTTCAAATTCAACTTTGGTTTCATCAGTCCACAAAATATTTTGCCAAAACTTCTGTGGAGTGTCCAAGTGCCTTTTTGTGAACATTAAACGAGCAACAATGTTTTTTTTTTTAGACAGCACTGGCTTCCTCCTTGGAGTCCTCCCATGAACATCATTCTTGGCCATTGTTTTACATATAGTTGATGTGTTCACAGAGATATTGGACTGTCCCAGTGATTTCTATAAGTCTTTAGCAGACCCTCTAGGGTTTTTTTTTTTTTTTTTTTTTACATATCTCTGAGTATTCTGCGCTGAACTCTTGGCGTCATCTTTGGTGGACGGCCACTCCTTGGGAGAGAAGCAACAGTGCCAAACTCTCTCCATTTGTAGACAACTTCTCTGACTGTCGATTGATGAACATCCAGACTTTTAGAGATGGTTTTGTAGCCTTTCCCAGCTTCATACAAATCAACAATTCTTTTATCGCAGATCTTCAGACAGCTCTTTTGAGCAAGTCATGGTGCACATCAGACAATGCTTCTCATCAAGACAATTCTTACCAGGTGTGTGTTTTATAGTGGGCAGGGCAGCTTGAAGCCACTCATCAGTGATTGGGCACACACCTGACTTAAATTGTTTGGTAAAATTTGGTTTAAATTGCTCTTTAAGCCTCCTTAGGCAGAGGGTTCGGTTACTTATTCCTCCCCCTTCTGTCATTGTTTGCATGCTATCCTCATTAAAATATGAAAACCTATAAATGTTTGGGTGGTTTTAGTTAAAGCAGACACTGTTTTTTCATCTGTGTGATTTTGACAAAGATCAGATCACATTTGATGGTGATTTTATGCAGAAATGTGAGAAATTCCAAAAGGTTCAGATACTTTTTCATACCACTGTATCATATTCGACATAAGTGTCCTGCAGCAATAAGCCAACAAGTGTTTTTGATCTTGCGTCTAATAACCGCCCATGTGTACTGGGAGCAAAATCATATATCAAACTTATCAATTTTATTCGATCAGTCTTTGTAACAGTAAAATGAGGCTTTTGCTGCCTGTAAAAGTGAGTTCACATGGTACTTCAAGACCTCCCTGCCACTGGGGAATGTCTGTAATGTTCATCAGTAACAACATGTTTGATTATTCCACAACATGCTTTAAAAAGCAGGAAAATATTTTTTCTGTGTTCTCTTATGGTAAATGTTCAACAACCGATGAACCATTAGAAACTGCTTCAGCAAAACTATGGGATATTCTGAATGAATGGAACGATGAGCCAGATATGGACCTATCAGAAAGTTCAATTCATCAGTTCATTTTCTGTAACTGCTTAATTCTAATTAGGGTCACGGGGAGGCTGGCACCCATCCCAGTCAACTCCGGTCGAGTACACCCTGGACATCTCGCCAGGCCACCATAGGGCAGAAACTCGCTGACGGCTTTGCAGCCTACTCTTGTCGAAAGTCAGCAATGGTTCTTTTACATGCCTCACACCATAGACAGTGTGAGACATGGCCGGCCTTTGATCACCCAGTTAACTGCACTGGGGGGGACTTGAACCCCCAATCTTAGGATCAGTGATCCAGCACGCTATACCACTAGACCACCACTGCCCCTATCAGAAAGTGATGACGAGTATTTTTCACCCGATTCTCCTGCTCACTAACTTCCCTACTCATAAATTTAAAGTCGTTCCTGGCCATGTGCTTCTGTTTATGTTCGTGTTGATTGGTTCAACATGTCTCATGCTAAAGTTGACATTTGTGTTGATTGTGTTATGGTCTATGCTGGCTGGTGGCATTAACTCTCTCTTCATTCACTGCAGGCACTGGCGAGGGGCGTGGCTGTTGCCTGTAGGTGAGTTCCAGAGAGCGCACCTGGTTCCACTCAGCAATCAGCAATCAGCAAGCTATAAATGGGAGTGGCGCGCTTCCGTCCGATGTCAGAAGGTTGTCCTTCCCAGCGATTCCGTTTCCCTGCTGTCTCTCTGACTCCTGGGTTCTTGCTTCGTGCTCGACCAGTTTCCATTGATTAGTAGTTCCAAGTGCAAAATAAAATTGTTGAATCTTCTTACGGTCTCCTGCATCTTTGGGTCCGACGCATATGCTCCAGGCACAACAGAATCTTCTGACCTAAAACATGGACCCAGTGGAGACCGCTCAGCTCCGGCAGGCCTTATCTGACCAGGGAGTCCTGTTGGGATGACACGACTCCACCCTGCACCAAATGATGGATAATCTCCAGCGGATAACCACCAGCATGGTGCAGCTTGGCGGAGAATGGACGCCATTGCCACCCAACTTGCCGCTAAGAACCCGCCCACTCATGCTTCACTCTCCGCTTCGGCAGCAGTGCCACCACCAGCTATACTCCTTGCACACTGAGAACCGCTCATTCCCATGTCAGCCAGGTATTTGGGCACGATCGGCTCCTGCTGCAGCCAGCAGTCACTCACATACTCCACCGATCAAGCAAAAACCGCCTTCATCATGAGCCTACTCGCGGAGCAAACCTCGTCCTGGGCGCAAGCGGTCGCCATCCATACCTCGGAATTATGCTCCCGGATAGACCAGTTCATGCAAGAAATGAAGGTTTTCGATCGTCCGGCGAAAGGGGAGGAGGCGAGCTCCCAGCTCCTACAAATTCGGCAATGCTCACAGTCAGTGGCGGAGTATGCCATCTGATTCCGAATGTTCACCATCGAAAGCGGCTGGAATGACCCTGCACTCTTGGGGGGGGGCTTTCCGGCAGGATCTTGATGAAAGACTGAAAGATGAGCTCGCGGCACAAATTGAGACGACTACTCTCGAGGAGTTGATCACCTTGTCTACCAGGCTGGACAACCAGCTGAGAGAGAGGGATAGATCCCGGGAGGAGTGGACCAGTCTTATCTACCCATCCTTGAGACCCTCCGCGAGGCCCGAGGAGGCACCACCTCGAACTCACTCGCCATTTCCTTCTCTGAGGGAGGATGACGGTCAAGAACCCATGCAGGTGAACTGCACCAGACTGACGGCTGAGGAGAGGCATCGGCTGTTGGCCAACGGTCTCTGCATCTACTGCGCTGAGAAGGGCCATTACCTCGCCCAGTGCCCCATGCGGCAGAGTCCGACAGCTATGAGAGGATCCTCCACAACACCCGGGAAGCACCTGCAAGTTCAAGGTACGCTATACTCTGCACAACACTCCTGTAGACCAGGGGTGCTCAATCCTGCTCCTGGAGATCTACCTTCCAGAAGACATTCACTCCAACCCTAATCATGACCACCTAACCATCCAATCATCTAATCAAGACCTGACTGGATCTTGCATGTCACATGGGCCACATTAGGGTTGGAGATAAAGTCATGTGGAAGGTAGATCTCCAGGAGCAGGATTGAGCACCCCTGCTGTAGACGTATTCATTGACTCAGGTGCTGACACTAACTTCATCGATCCGGGGATGGTTGAGCTCCATGACCTACCCGTGTATGAACTCAAGACCCCCAAGGAGGTAGAGGCCATTGATGGCCAACTCATAGCTTGCGTCACACAAAAGACCAAGCTGGTTAAGCTCAGTTTGTCCGGTAACCACCAGGAATAAGGAATATTTGTAGATGTTTGTTCTCTCTGCCTCTCTCTCCCCTGGTGCTGGGGTGGCCATGGTTGCAGACCCACAATCCCCACATCGACTGGCGCACCCTCACCATATGCAAATGGAGTGACTACTGTCTGCAACACTGCTTAATGGCAGCCGTACCCTCCGAAGCTTCACGAACCCCGTTCGACCTGGAGGATCTGCACTTAGCTGGCATGCCAAAAAAAAATCACGATCTGCAAGAGGTCTTCAGCAAGGACCGGGCTTGCTCATTATCTCTTCATCGACCGTACGACTGCGCCATTGACCTACTCCCAGGTTCCATGTTTCCTTCCCAGCGACTATACAACCTCTCAAAGCCAGAGAAAGACGCCATGGAGGCATATATTAAGGAGTCGCTGACTGCAGGTCTCATTCGGCCCTCATCCCCCCCGGTAGGCGCTGGGTTTTTCGTCGTCGAAAAGAAAGACAAGACCCTGAGACCTTCATTGATTACATGGGCCTGAACCACCTTCTTCTTCTTTTCCGTTCGACTGTTCCCTTCAGGGGTTACCACAGCGAATCATCTGCCGCCATCTCACCCTATCCTCTGCATTTTCTACTCTTACTCCAACTACCTTCATGTCCTCCTTCACCACATCCATAAATCTTCTCTTTGGGCTTCCTCTAGGCCTTCTGCCTAGGAGTTCCAGCCTTAGCATCGTACTACCAATATACTCACTATCCCTCCTCTGTAGATGTCCAAACCATCTCAATCTAGCTTCT
Organism: Plotosus lineatus; assembly: GCA_024760905.1. Classification (NCBI taxonomy): domain Eukaryota; kingdom Metazoa; phylum Chordata; class Actinopteri; order Siluriformes; family Plotosidae; genus Plotosus; species Plotosus lineatus. The sequence continues at coordinate 163,806 of CM045742.1, read as the reverse complement.
CTAACATTGTCTCCAAAACCTCTTACATGTGCTGTCCCTCTGATGTACTCATTCGTGATCCTATCCATCCTCGTTACTCCCAAAGAGAACCTCAACATTTTCATCTCTGCTACCTCCAGCTCTGCCTCCTGTCTTTTCCTCAGTGCCACTGTTTCTGAACCATAGAACATCGCTGGCCTCAACACCGTCTTGGACACTTTTCCTTTCATTCTTGCCGATACCCTCCTGTCACACATCACAATGGATACTTTTCTCCAACCATTCCAGCCTGCCTGCACACGCTTCTTCACCTCTTTTCCACACTCTCCATTGCTCTGGATTGTTGAACCTAAGTACTTAAAATCCTCCACCTTCTTTATTTCTGCCCCCAGAACCTCACCGTTCCTCTTGGGTCCTTTTCGTTCACACATGTATTCTGTTTTACTGAGGCTAACCTTTATTCATCTCCTTTCCAGGGCATACCTCCACCTCTCTAGATTTCCCTGCCTTGTTTTCTGCTCTCACTACAGATCACAATGTCATCTGCAAACATCATAGTCCATGGAGATTCTTGTCTAACCTCGTCTGTCAGCCTGTCCATCACCACAGCAAACAAGAAGGGGCCCAGAGTTGACCCTTGATGCAGTCCTACCTCCACCTTGAACTCTTCTGTCACACCGACAGCACACCTCACCACTGTCTTACATCTCTCATACATGTCCTACACCACTCTGACATACTTCTCTGCCACTCCAGACTTCCTCATGCAATACCACAGTTCCTCTCTCGGTACCCTGTCATATGCTTTCTCCAGATCCACAAAGGCACAATGCAGCTCCCTCTGGCCTTCTCTGTACTTCTCTATTAACATCCTCAAAGCAAACACTGCATCTGTGGTGCTCTTTCTTGGCATGAAACCAAACTGTTGTTCACAAATGCTGACCTCTGCCCTCAGTCGAGCTTCCATTATTCTTTCCCATAGCTTCATTGTATGGCTCATCAACTTTATCCCTCTGTAGTTGGCACAACTCTGCACATCTCCCTTGTTCTTAAAAATGGGCACTTGCAAACTTCTCCTCCATTCCTCTGGCATCTGCTCACTCTCTAAGACCTTGTTGAATATTCTTGCAAGAAAATCTACTCTTACCTCGCCTAGACACTTCCATACCTCCACAGGTATGTCAGCAGGACCAACTGCCTTTCCTCTCTTCATCCTCTTCACCCCTTCTACTCTATTTTCTCTTTCTCATTTTCCTTATTCATCAGCTCTTCAAAGTACTCTTTACATCTTCCCAGCACACTTCTGTCATCAGTCAATACATTTCCCACTTTGTCTTTAATCACTCTAACTTGCTGCACGTCCTTCCCATCTCTATTTCTCTGCTGTGCCAACTTGTATAACTCATTTTCTCCCTCCTTACTGTCCAACGAAGCATACAAGCCATCATATGCCTTTGACACCGCTACCTTTGCTTTATGCTGTCTGCCTGTACTCCTGTTTACTCGCTTCGGTTCTCTCTATGTCCCACTTCTTCTTAGCTAACCTCTTCCTTTGTACACACTCCTGCACTTCCTAATTCCACCACCAAGTCTCATTATCTACTTTTCCTCCAGAGGACACACCAAGAACTCTCCTACCTGTTAATCTGATCACATTAGCTGTAGTTTTCCAGTCATCTGGAAGCACTTCCTGACCATCCAAAACCTGTTTCAACTCCTTCTTGAAGACAACACGACACTCCTCCTTTTTCAGCTTCCACCAATTTGTCTTCTGCTCTGACACTCTTTTCACTTCTAGAACATTCCTGACAAACTCCTCCTTCAAGATAACTCCTACTCCATTTCTCTTCCCATCCACACCATGAACAAACAGCTTAAACCCTGCTCCTATGCTTCTAGCCTTGCTCCCTTTCTACCTGGTCTCCTGAACACATAGTATGTCCACCTTCCTCCTCTGCATCATGTCAGCCAGCTCTCTACCTTTTCCTGTCATAGTTCCAACATTCAAAGTCCCTACTCTCAATTCTAGACTCCTGCCTTTCCTCTTCTCTCTCTGCCTACGGACACGCCTCCCGCCTCTCCTTCTTTGACGTCTTCAACCAACAGTAGTCCAATTTCCACCAGCACCCTGTTGGTTAACAGCACTGATGGCGGTCGTTGTTAACCCGGGCCTCGACCGATCCGGTATGAATTTTCTTGATATGACTCGCATGTTTTATTTGGCATTTGTTTTACGCCGGATGCCCTTCCTGATGCAACCCTCTGCATTTATCCAGGCTTGGGACCAGCGTGAGGGAGAGACACTGGGTTGTGCCCCTCCCTCACGGCTGCATTTTATTTATATATATATATATATATATATATAGCTGGTGGCAATATGGTAGAGCTAATTGGATTCACTGTGGTGGGCACACTGACACCAGATGGACACATGACAACTTTCCAAACCATAATCCATGAAAGGACAAAAATCTCTGCTTTAATGTGTAGATTAAAAGATTATTACAGAACACTTATGCATGAATATTTGACAACTGAAGTAGGACACAGAAACACAGGCTTACAGATTATTAGTTAAACTATAAATCTTCTTCTTTTCCTTTCGGCTTTTCCCTTCAGGGGTCGCCACAGCGAATCATCTGCCTCCATCTCACCCTATCCTTTGCATCTTCTTCTCTTACACCAACGACCTTCATGTCCTCCTTCACCACATCCATGAATCGTCTCTTTGGTCTTCCTCTAGGCCTTTTGCCTGGTAGTTCCAGCCTCAGCATCCTATTACCAATATACTCACTATCCCTCCTCTGTACATGTCCAAACCATCTCAATCTAGCCTCTCTGACTTTGTCTCCAAAACGTCTTACATGTGCTGTCCCTCTGATGTGCTCATTCTGAATCCTATCTATCCTCGTTACTCCCAAAGAGAACCTCAACATTTTCATCTCTGCTACCTCCAACTCTGCCTCCTGTCTTTTCCCCAGGGCCACTGTTTCTAACCCATACAACATCGTTGGCGTCAACACCGTCTTGTACACTTTTCCTATTAGTTAAACTATAAATACCCTGTGGATTTAAAAAGGAACATGGTTATATGGTATGGTATATTGCGCCATCTACTGAAGATAGTGCATATAAACCTGTTGTTTTAAGAATAATAAAATGTAGTTTTAATTAAAATATACTACTCTCAACACTTTGGGGCTTATTGAATTATTAATGATCCACGACCTTCTGGTCAAGCTTTGGGTTTCTTCAGCCCTCCATCCTGCATCAATTCGAAGCCAAATGCTACATTATACACCTGCGTAATATAAAAAAATATAATAATTACATTTCCTAGTCCACAAAATAGCATATTTCTGTTATAGAGATCAGCGCAGTTAGACAAAGGGGGTACATTATGCTCACTTTCTGTTCAAAGTTCTCTGGTGTAAGGTAAAAGTTATACAGTGGTACAAATATCCAGGCCCATTAGCAGCACTAAATATACAACAACTGCAAACTATAAACAAACAAATATATTACCATTGAGATATAGGATATTTATGAAACTCTAAAAGACTTTAAGGGAACTTTTCTGAAACGAGATACGTTCTGAATGGCCGTCCGTTAGATCAATTTGTCCGTAAGTCGTTACAGGGCGTTCTTTAGAGGGGAATGTATGTTTAAAGCGTGTATAAGTAACCTATACGAGTTTGTACTGTACCCCCCCCCCCCCCCAAGAGTGTTGCTCTCACAAATGATGGAGTGGGCAGAACAGAGTGATGCACTACACAGAATTTCGGATATAGGAACAGAGCTAAACAGAGTGGCTGTAATTTAGATTTTGTATTGCGAGCCTATTCTGTGTAGTATGTCACTCTCCTCTGCCCACTCTGTCGTTTTACGAATGTTTGTAAGTCCGGTAGCATCTGTATACAATATCAATGAGGAAAATGTGTTTTGGGGCACCACCACATGGGAAATTGTGGCTGTTTTGTGTTGTTCATGAAAAGGTTTTTGGTATCTCATCAATAAATAAGGAAATAAGTTTTTTAACCATTAGGTCGAATATAGAAATACTAAATGATGCAGATTTAATGATTTGATGCTTAGCCTGGTTGAGAAGTTTCTCCTTTTTTCCTTCTTTTTAATGACATTCACTGCGGCGTTGCTGCACTTTCCAAACAGTTGGTGGCGATAATGCACAAAGGTTTTATTAGGAACTACGGAAGGAAGAAGAAGAAGAAGAAGTAGAGGTAGAGAAGAAAAGCGACACTACTGGGTTTTGGGAAGATAAATGTTTTCATCTTTAAATCCTGAGGTAAGTTAAAGGCAGCTTTTTGTAATTTTATTTTTAATGTAATTTATCTCAGCTAGCGTTTCTGTATATTACTGAAGTACAGATAATCACACAGTATTTTTAAACACCAGGGGCCGGTTCAAAACACGGTTATTTTATTTTTTTTTTTTTACCACCGGTTAACCCCTAACGGCGGGTTAAATTTTTATTGAATTTTCATAATTTTTTATTTTATTTTATTATCAATGTAACAGCCTTGGGTGTGAGATTGGGGCCGGTGGCGTAGTGGTTTGGGTGCTGCCTCATGATCGGGAGGCTGTGTGTTCAAATCCGAGTTAGACCCTGACTGAACCTGGGCGAGGTCTTAACCACAAGTGTGTCTCTGTTCACCCAGCATTAACAATGGTACCAGTAAAATATACTGGAAAGGGAACCTGCGATGGACTAGCGTCCCACACAGGAGGAGTTGTACTCCAGCGGCTGGTTGATCAAAAACGGTTATTTTAACCACCGGTTAACCCCTGACAGCTGGTTAAATTTTTAACCCGTCGTGAGCTAACCGACCATTAAATCTGCGTTGTTCAAAGCATGGTTAGTCACGTCGTAAGTTAACGTTGCCAAGTGAACAGTGTGGTTATGTTTACTGGTTCGCACTAAGGGGTCATTCAACATTTTCTTTTTCTTCTTCTTGTCCTTTCGGCTTTTCCCTTCAGGGGTCGCCAGAGCGAATCATCTGCCTCCATCTCACCCTATCCTTTGCATCTTTTTCTCTTACACCAACTGCCTTCATGTCCTCCTTCACCACATCTATGAATCGTCTCTTTGGTCTTCCTCTGGGCCTTCTGCCTGGTAGTTCCAACCTCAGCATCCTACTACCAATATACTCACTATCCCTCCTCTGTACATGTCCAAACCATCTCAATCTAGCCTCTCTGACTTTGTCTCAAAAACGTCTTGCATGTGCTGTCCCTCTGATGTGCTCATTCCTGATCCTATCCATCCTCGTTGTTCCCAAAGAGAACCTCAACATTTTCATCTCTGGCATTATCTTAATAACTTTGCTAATTCTGACCTTAATTCAGTCACTTATTACACCATTAAATGCACAAAGATGTGTAACAAGTTATGCCTCGTTCAAAAGTTGAATCACGGTTTTGCTCTTCTATTCTTTTCTGTTCCTGTTTGGGAACACTACAGCTGTGGACAGGCTTAAAAAATTCTTTGTTAGCAATAACATGATTAAAAAAAAAAGACTTACCTGGGAGGGAGGATTTTTTTTTTGTTTTGTTTTGCCTGTGCAGGCACCCGGGATTCACGGGAATTTTTTTTCATACATTATGCTATATTATGTATGTGATGATGTAAATACAGTAGAATAAAATTAATATATCTGAAATCAACATACTGAATATACAAAGTTTATTCTTTTAATATTGTAATCAACAGAGTATCAAGGTTTCTTCAACATAACTTTTAATATTGCTGTCAACAACTAACAAATACCTTCGTCATGCTCTGCACTGTTGCTGACGATTTATAATCAACTTATATTTGTTTGAAAATGTCAGCAAATGTGTTGCTCAATTTGAAACACATTAATTTATTTCTTATTTTCATGTTAGAAGTGACAGAGAACCGTTTTTTGCCTCATCATTGTCCCCTTCCACCTTTGTTGTTAAGACAGTACTGGCCAATGAGAATTGCTGTTTCACCGAACTGGTGAATTTGACTAAAACACAAGGCATGGTTGATACTGATTTCGGTCACTTCTTAGTACGGTTTATGATAGGGGACACTTGCGGTTTTTCAACACAAGCGGCCGGTATGTTTTAATTTTTTGCATCTGTGAATGCTCAAGCGTGGTTTTTATGTTCAAATTTGGCCCAACAGGCTGTGTTAGCTTCAACAAAGAAATTTTAAAGGCTGGCCTGATCATCGTCCTCTATCTCACTCTGTGCTTTCTCAATTTATCCCCAAACACTCCTCCCTGTGGTGTCCCTCAAACGTATTAATTTCTAATTCTGTCCATTCTTGTCCCTTCCGGAAAATAAAAAAAAAAAAAAATCACAGCATATTCATGTCTGTTTTTGCATCTCGATCTCAGCTCCCTATTCTGTCTTTCTCAGCCTTCTTGTTTCCAAACCATGCAGCATTGCTCGCCTCGTTACGGTCTTATAAACCTTCCCCTGTATTGTTACAGATGCCCTACTGTTCTAAATCACCACTTCTCTACCGTGCTCTCTTATTTTAATAGTCACCCAAGTTTTTAAATGTTCACAAATGTTTTTCTAAATCTCCCCATAGATCAAAATCAGGATGTCCGCAGAAGATTCCAGTAGCTGTGAGAAGACTTTGTGTCCACATGAAACTATCACCAGTTCCTCACAAATGAAGGAAGGCCTTCACACTTGCTCAGTTTGTGGCGAGAGTTTTACTCAGAAGGTTGAGTTCCAAAAACATCAACACATTCGCACAGGAGAGAAGCCGTATCACTGCTCAGATTGTGGGAAACGGTTTACTCAAATAAGCCACCTCCGAACGCATGAGCGCATTCACACGAGGGAGAAGCCGCATCATTGCCCCGATTGTGGAAAGTGTTTCAGTCAGTTAAGTTCTCTCCAAACGCACAAGCGCATTCACACAGGAGAGAAACCCTATCACTGCTCACAGTGTGGAAAGAGTTTTACTTGTCTGAGCTCTTTCCGAACACACCAGCGCATTCACACAGGAGAGAAGCCGTATCACTGCTCAGATTGTGGAAAACATTTTACTCAAATAAGCAACCTCCGAAGACACCAGCGCATTCACACTGGAGAGAAGCCGTATCACTGCTCAGATTGTGGAAAACGTTTTACTGAAAGAAGCACCCTCCAAACACACCAGCACATCCACACGAGGGAGAAGCCGTATCACTGCGCCGATTGTGGAAAGTGTTTCAGTCAGTTAAGTTTTCTCCGAACGCACAAGCGCATTCATACAGGAGAGACACCCCATCACTGCTCACAGTGTGGAAAGAGTTTTACTTGTCTGAGCTCTTTCCGAACTCACCAGCGCATTCACACAGGAGAGAAGCCGTATCACTGCTCATATTGTGGGAAACATTTTACTCAAATAAGCAACCTCCGAAGACACCAGCGCATTCACGCAGGAGAGAAGCCGTATCACTGCTCAGATGGTGAAAAACGTTTTGCTGAAAGAAGCACCCTCCAAACAAACCAGCACATCCACACGAGGGAGAAGCTGTATCACTGTGCCGATTGTGGAAAGTGTTTCAGTCAGTTAAGTTCTCTCCAAACGCACGAGCGCATTCACACAGGAGAAAAACCCTATCACTGCTTACAGTGTCAAAAGAGTTTTATTTGTTTGAGCTATTTCCGAGCACACCAGCGCATTCACACGGGAGAGAAGCTGTATCACTGCTCAGATTGTGGAAAACGTTTTCCTCAAAGAAGCACCCTCCGAAAACATCAGCGCATTCACACAGGAGAGAAGCCATATCACTGCTCAGATTGTGGAAAACGTTTTACTCAAATAAGCAACCTCCAAATACACCAGCGCATCCACACGAGGGAGAAGCCGTATCACTGCTCAGATTGTGGAAAACGTTTTACTCAAATAGGCCACCTCCGAATGCACAAGCGCATTCACACAGGAGAGAAGCCGTACCACTGCTCACAGTGTGGAAAGAGTTTTACTTGTCGGAGCTATTTCCGAACGCACCAGCGCAATCACACGGGAGAGAAGCTGTATTACTGCTCAGACTGTGGAAAGGGTTTTAATTTATTGAGTTCTCTCCGAACACACCGGCGCATTCACACGGGAGAGAAGCTGTATTACTGTTCAGACTGTGGAAAGGGTTTTAACTGTTTGAGTGATCTCCGAACACACCAGCGTATTCACACCGGAGAGAAGTCGTAATTCTGCTCACTGTGTAGAAACAGCTTCACTCAAGAAAGTTCTCTTCGTAACCACCATCGGGTTCATGCAGAATAGAAACCGCATTTCTGCTGAGAGTGAGCTCGGTCATTTGGGGATTTTATTCCCATGAAGAACTTTCCTACCTAAGTAATACTGGGTTGAGGAGTGGATGTAGAGAGAACCTGCTTGTCGTTACATGACAGTGAGGTCATGCCCTCATCCATCTGCCATCTAGCTATGCCTTTGAAATCTGGAGGCAGTCCCAGTTGACTTTGAGCAATAGGTGCAGTTCCTCCTCAGCCGTTTTCCAGTCTGCTGCAAGGATGTCATTGCCTCGAAGATGTCGTCACACACCCCCCCCCCCCCCCCGAGAGAGAGAAATGTTATATACGTATAGTTTGGAGAGAGAAAAAAAAAAGCAAATTTTCCGATGTGCATTTATGTGCTGTGCGGCTTTTAAAATTGAACAAAAACTGAATTGTGACACGAGATAACAACAGATGTCCTATTACTAAGCCCAGATCACCTCATTGTTCAGTTTCTGATACCTTTTAATGAAAATGTCGTTTTGTTTCAACATCTGCACTCCAATTTGTTACAATGGTACCTTGACTTACATAATTAATCTGTTCCGAAGGTAAGCTCGTAATTCAAAATGTTTGTTAAATAAAACAGAAATTCCCAAAGGAAATGATAGAAAACTAATCAATCCGTTCCAATCCCTTCTCAAACCCGGATAACCTGCCACAAACACGTTTTTGTATTAAACATGTAAAAACAATAAATATTTCATAATAATGATACAGACGCTCCCCGACTTACATTTTTACTTGGTTCCGTACGGCCGAACGCAAGTTGTTAGTTACCTATGACGTATGACGCTCATACAGTACATCCATAAATACCAGTACTTTATCGCATAAAACACCCCTAAATCAATTATTATAAACATAACATTGTAAAATAATATGAAATATATCAAATAATATCAACATTCTGTATAAATAAGTGACTTATTTGAAATTAGTCACTTGACAAGAAGCTTAAAACAGCCTATCAACGCTTACAATATATGAGGCACTCAAAACCGAAAGTAGTGTACTTGCTGTGGGGTTTTTCGGACTTTCGGTCTTTCAAGTGACAAGGGTGCCGGTGAACTCGTTTAGAACTGCAGTGATGTGAATCGGCAACAGAGCGGAGAGTTCTCTATGGATTTGGGTTTTCATTAATTTTACAACTCTTTTTGCTTAACTGAGTATGCATGGTAGATTGTGCCGATCCGAGCAGATAGTTAATTTATCTCTGTGTATGAGACTTGCACCCATGCTTGTAGGCTGACGCTTCTTTTGCTTAGGGTTACAAAAGTCCGCAAAACGGTGTAAACACAAAGATCACAGAGACGACATCTTAACACAAGGGTAACACGCTATATAACTGAACTGGGAAGGAGGGGCACGTTCAGTCTGTCATTTGTAAACAATGGACGCAGTGTCATTACTTCAGTGTACTACGTACATACGTCTAAACTAAAAAGTTGACTTTTTTTTTTTTTTTTTGGAAAACAAAAACGGATGAACGTAAGTCGGGTAGCGTCTGTACATGCACTGTAACATTCATAATAATTAAAAATAAACAATAAGTCAACTAACCCTTCCGATCATCAACTGTGGTGAAGATGTCACGTGGGCAGGTATAAGGTGGTGTGTAACAGAGGAGGAGGAGGAGAATTTTGTGCATATGCACGCTACGAATGCCAGTGAGGAAAGGCTCGTGGTGAGCTCCCACAAGGCCAGTGCTTCTCAAATAGTGGGGCGTGCCCCCTTGGTTAGTGCAGTGGAATGCCAGGGGAAACGTGTTTGACCCTGGGGAACATGCTTTTTTTTTGCCATTCTGTAGTAGGATTAAGTTTAATTGCGCATCCTCTACAATAGGCAATAGGTGGCAGTGGCACTCTCACTGTGTTCCATATGGTCTGTCTGTCTGTCTTCCTTTCGGCTTTTTCCCATTTTTTTTTTTTATTCGGGAGTCGCCACAGCGAATCATCTGATTCGCACGTTTTGATTTGGCAGAGGTTTTTACGTCGGATGCCCTTCCTGTCACAACCCTTTTTAGCAAGGGACAGAAACACGCTGACGACTTTGCAGCCTACTCTTTACGAAAGTCAGCAATGGTTCTTTTACATGCCTCTCACCATAGACAGTGAGAGACATGGCCCGCCTTTGATAACCCAGTTAGCTGCACTGGGGGGTACAGTGACAACCTTGTGGAGAGTGGGACTCGAACCCCCAACCTTAGGATCAGTGATCCAGTGCCCTATACCACTAGACCACCACTGCCCCCTACTGTGTTCCATATGGTGTAGGGGGAAAAAGCACCGAGCAAACGACATGAAGTGCAGTAAACACCATTTATAGTCCGGGGGGGGATGTCTTCTCATAGGGCCATTACAGAAAATAATTGAGAAGCACTGCACAAGGCATTCTCGGAGAGTGAAGGAATACACGCAGAGGAATACGAGGCTAATCGGAACAGAAAAGCCAATTCCCCAGCAGAGCTCATAAATCAAAAGTTTGCTCCTTGGATGCTCATGGAATATTCGTTCTAGAAGACAGTCATAAGTCAAGGTACCACTGTACTTTGAAATGTTACATAATATCATGGAGAAAGCAAGCAGGTGACGTTTTGTAATATACAGAGTGTTCACGAAAGATTTAAAAGTCTCAAATATCATAATCACTATGTTTATAACCAAAATATAAACTCATCATAACGGCAGGTTTGAACTTGCTGCGTTGCAGCGAGTTAATCTCTCAGTGAGGCCAATAACAGACAAAAACATATGGAGCAAAGAATTCAGTGACGACCTGGAACCCAACCATTTAATTCTTCCAAAAAATTGATTTCACTGTGTTCCTCTTTTTCTCTCTCTGTAATTATTAAGGTACAAAGTCCCAGTTGTTTTTCTTATTAGGCTAGGCTTCGAAATAGACTAAATTCATATCTTGGCTTGCGCACGGCATCATGGGATCACGACTACCATACAAGCTACCAATATGGCGGAAATAAACCGTGATGTAGATGAGAACTGCACTATTGATATGTTCAATTTATGTAAAGTTCCCGACCTTCGAGCGTATTGTATACGTAGGGGTCTTCACGGTTGTTCCCTCAAGCGTAAAGATGAATCTGTTGCGCTTGTATTTGGAGCGACGTTACAAAAGCTACTTATAGTTTTGTCAAAGGCCGAGGAATCTAAACAAATCCAACGTGACTATGCCAGCTTGTTGACATTTGAAGTGGATGAGGAAAGTTTAAAAAGTTAATTTTCATCCGTGTAATTTTCAACCCTAAAAGAGCATTTTTGCAAGGTTACCCGGCAGGTAGCAGGACTCTGCCTTAGGCAGATTTTCCTGTCATTCAGGTGAAAACTGGTTTAACATCATTAGTAAATAAGCAGCATTTTCTTTTTGGATTTTTTTTGGTTATGCAGTGGTTTTTGTATATGAAACGCTTTGCACTCGTCGGCCACTGTAAAATACACAGCCGCATCAGAGAGGTGAAAGAGCTGCATGTGGCTCCGGAGCTGCAGGTTGCAGACCCCTAGTCTCGACACACTCTTGAGGCCACAGTGTTGTGATTACTGAAAATCAAAATGGCCTGTAATTAGAGGTCCAAGTGCCTACTGTAATTGTGTTATTCATATCATTATGTAGTAAATAAAGTTTGTACTGCAGCATAAACCACTGAGATTTTGGAATAGTTATTTGAAGAATGGTTCTGATTCCATGCAGGTACCTCATATCCCATGTGAAATCCACAGTTTAAAAAAAACAACAACACTTTTTTGCCCCATAATTCCCAGACATTCAAAATCTGTATCTCAATTAATTCACTGTACAGACAGTTTCTTCCTCCCAACACCACATTCCTCCTCCAGCCTATGGATCAAGGCGTGATTCGTACCTTTAAGGCACTCGACACTAGGAATTGTCTTCAGCTATTAGTTGATGCTATAGATGAGGATGAAGACTTCCAGTTGAAAGTCTACTTGCGCAGTTTCACAATCGCATTTTCCCTGACAGTCATACACAAGGCACTTCAAGACATGAAAAAACAAACACTAAAGGCATGTTGGAAAAAAGTCTGACCAGAATGTGGGCATGACTGCCAAGGATTCACACCTGATGAAATTCATCATGATGCCATTAATAAGTCAGTGGAGCTGGTACAGTTAATTTGTGGTGATAACTTTGATGATAAAATTCCCGACTATAAAATTCAATGAATTGACTGATTCACACTCAGCCTCTTACAGATGAAGATTTAGCAGAGATGACAAAATCTGCCAGTGAAGATGAAACAGGACCAGGAAGCTCCATCACAAGAGAACCAAGAGGATGATGGTCTAACTCTTGAAAGGTTGATGTAATTCATGCAATCAGCAAAGTTATTGCAACAGAATATTAAATTATAGGACCCTAACATGGTTTGTTCACTACAGTTTTCAGATGGACTTAATTGTCTCTTGGCAACTTACAAAACCCTTTTCACCACTATGAAAAAACAACAAAGCCAGCTGCCAATAACCATGTTCCTAACAAAGGCCAAGAAAACTTCTACACAACCCACACTCGAAGAAAATACATCACCTCCTGTCGCTCCTGAAGTAATAACACTTTCACCTGAAGAAACGACAGTTTCTTTTGACGTGCTTGAAGATGATTAATCTGAACTGTTGTAAAGTTCTATACAGTATGCCCTTGACTATTCGCGGTTTTGCACCCACGGTTTGAGTATTTGCTGACTGCCGAGCAACCGGCACATGATTCAAATTCAGCCAATGGCTGTCCTCCTTTCTCCTTGGTTGAGCTGATGTCCCGCAAACGACGGTTTTCTCTGAACTGTTGTATTAAAATCTTTTTCAATTATTATTCCAGTACAGTACCTAAGTTCATGTTTATGCGTGAGGTTTTATGTTCTGTAGCATGTTTAATAAACGATACCAAAAGAATAAACTTTATTACACTACTCTTCATGTCCTTTTACATTGAAGTTGGAGTGACATCTTGCAGTGACATCTCCAAGATGGCACTGCCCAGAGGGCAACATCACGGAGTTCTCAGAGTCAAATTGTTTCTTTGTTCGTTTTAATTTGTTTTATTTGTTGTTTTGTTTGTTCATGTTTTGCACTATGCTTGTCTACGACCGGTCGACTCTACTACAGCTATAAGATCGGAGTATCTTTGGACATGTATAACTAAGCAGAGCTAATATGCTATTAGCAGAGTTAACATGCTATGGTAGGCAGCTCAAAGCGAGCCGCATCCCAGCGAGCAATAAGCGGGAAGGGGCCGAACAACGTATAGCCGCCTGGTATAATCGCCTTATCGGGTGTACTCTCCTTGAGCCATGTTTCACAGAAACACAGTTCTGTAGATCCCTCTGCCCTGCAATCTGAGTATGAAGTTCAACCATCTTGTTTCGCAGAGACTGAACATTTTCATCGGAAGTGCTAATGAAGCCTCTGAGAACTCCACCTGGGCGGTTAGCATGGGGCTCCCATAGCATAGCAGCTCACGATAGAAGTTCTCAGAGTCAAATTGCTCCTTTGTTCATTTTAATTTGTTTTATTTGTTCATGTTTTGCTCTATGTTCGTCTACGACTCTACTACAGCTATAAGATCGGAGTATCTTCGGGCATGTATAACTAAGCATGCTCAACTGGGCTTGTTAGCTGGGTTGCAGCTCGCAGAGCTAATATGCTAGTGTAGCCGGCTTTTCAAGTAGTATGGCCAGAAGTGCTAACCAAGCCTCTGAGAGGCTTTGCCAGTAACCGCTAGCATTGAGCTGCCTTAGTAAGGTAGGTAAAGTCTGTTGGGTTTTTACACCCGAGTCACCCTGTGGCTCATGGCTCATCAGGCCGGTGCTTATCCCCGGTTTCCATAGCGGGAAGCGTCCAGGAGTTCAACTCCCCCTGGATGGGACATTAGTCCATCGCAGGTTACCTTCCCAGTATATTTTTACTGGTACCCATTTAAACTGCTGGGTGAACAGAGGCACACTTGTAGTTGAGACCTTGCCCAGGGGTCTTAGCACAGTGAGAGTCTCAGTGGGATTCGAACCCACAACCTCCCGATCATGAGCGCAGCACCCTAACCACTACGCCACCGGCCCCACACCTTGAGCTGCCATAGCTCAAGATATAAGTTATTGCGTGCTTAGTTGCCCGAAGCTGAAGCTGCCCATAGCTGTAGTAGGGTGGACCGATCATAGACGAGTATAGTGCAAAACATGAACAAACAAATAAAACAAATTAAAATGAACAAAGAAACAATTTGACTCTGAGAACTCCACGACGTTGCCCTCTAGTCAGCGCCATCTTGAAGACGTCACTCCAAGTTCAATGTAAAAGGACATGAAGCGTAATAAAGTTTATCCTTTTGATATCATTTGTTAAACATGCTACAGAACATAAAATCTCACGCACAAACATTCTCAGAATTAATTTAAGTACTGGAATAATAATTGAAAAATACTTTAAAACGAGTGCTTTACAGCAGTATATGCTGTATAATGTATATATTTTATCATCAATAAAAATGAGTAAAAATCGAAAAGTTTTTCTGAATCATTACTATATTTTACTACATTAATACTGTATTAATGAGAAAGACTGTCTATAGAATGTGTTTAAGAAGCATATTTTAGAGCATGTAATAGATACATAGTGTTTTACTTCCAGCTGCTCATTTGCGCATGTGACGTGTTACATGGGGTTTTACTTCTGGGTACAGAACTGATTCGCGGGAGGGCTTGGAACCGAAGCCCCGCGAATATCAAGGACCTACTGTAGTACTGTACAGTACTGTACAGTATTAAAATGTTTTAAGTTATTATTCCAATACAGTACTGTACCTAAATTAATGTTTAGGATGTTTATGTGTGAGATTTTATGTTCTGTAGTACAGTACGTTTACAGTAGTCAAGTTTCTCCTTTTAGCATCCAGTTTGTTAATTACTGTACACTTCATGTTTTTCATGTGCTCAACAGTTCAATAAACAATGCAAGGGTTTCTACTCTAGTGGGTGTCTGAGAAGCATTTTGAACCACTAATGTGAAAATACACAGTGCTGTAACTGTATGATTATCCAAATTATCAAACGATTTTATTACACTTCATTGCTGTGGTGACGACCCCTGAAAAAGGTAAAAAGCTGAAAGGAACAGAAGAAGAAGAAGAAGAAGATGATCACTTCATGTTTTTTTATGTTGATTATTTAGAGTACATTAGAGTTAAATATAATATAATGCTTCCTTCTAGTGGGTGTCTGATAAGCATTTTTAACCATTAACGTGCAAATTCTGTACAGTACAGTACACAGTGCTGTATGTTTATCCAATTTATCAAATCATTTTACTGTATTACACTTGATGTTCTTTTATATCTTTTTTTTTTTTTCGGCTTTTTCCCGTTCTCGAGAGTCACCACAGCGAATCATCTGATTCGCACATTTGATTTGGCATGGGTTTTTACGTCAGATGCCCTTCCTGTCACAACCCTTTAGCAAGGGACAGAAACATGCTAACAGCTTTGCAGCCTACTCTTTACGAAAGCCAGCAATGGTTCTTTTACATGCCTCTCACTATAGACAGTGAGAGACATGGCCAACATTTGATAACCCAGTTAGCTGCATTGGGGGTTGATGTTCTTTTATATATACGTACAATAATATACTTATGCAGTACTGTGTATTGTGTGCACATATATATAGATAGATAACGTATGCTGTATAATGTTTATATATTTTATTACTAAATAGCACAGTACAAAATCAAAAAGTTTTTCTTAATCATGACTATATTTTACTACGTCAATACTGTATTAATGAGTAAAACTGTCTGTAGAATGTGTTTAAGAAGCATATTTTAGCGCATGTAATCTTCTTCTTTTCCTTTCGGCTGTTCCCTTCAGGGGTCGCCACAGCAAATGATCTGCCTCCATCTCTCCCTATCCTCTGCATCTTCTACTCTTACTCCAACGACCTTCATGTTCGCCTTCACCGCATCCATAAATCTTCTCTTTGGTCTTCCTCTGGGCCTTTTGCCTGGTAGTTCCAACCTCAACATCCTACGACCAATATACTCACTATCCCTCCTCTGTACATGTCCAAACCATCTCAATCTAGCCTCTCTGACTTTGTCTCCAAAACATCTAACATGTGCTGTCCCTCTGATGTACTCATTTCTGATCCTATCCATCCTCGTTACTCCCAAAGAGAACCTCAACATTTTCATCTCTGCTACCTCCAACTCTGACTCCTGTCTTTTCCCCAGGGCCACTGTCTCTAAACCATACAACATTGCTGGCCTCATCACCGTCTTGTACACTTTTCCCTTCATTCTTGCCGATACTCTCCTATCACACATCACACCGGACACTTTTCTCCATCCATTCCAACGTGCCTGCACGCGCTTCTTCACCTCTTTTCCACACTCTCCATTGCTCTGGATTGTTGAGCCTAAGTACTTCAAATCCTCCACCTTCTTTATCTCTGCCCCCTGTAACCTCAAAGTTCCTCTTGGGTCCTTGTCGTTCACACACATCTATTCTGTCTTACTAAGACTAACCTTGAATCCCCTCCTTTCCAGGGCATACCTCCAGCTCTCTAGATTTTCCTCCACTTGGTCTCTGCTCTCACTACAGATCACTATGTCATCTGCAAACATCATAGTCCATGGAGATTCTTGTCTAACCTCGTCTGTTAGCCTGTCCATCACCATAGCAAACAAGAAGGGGCTGAGAGCTGACCCTTGATGCAGTCCCACCTCCACCTTGAACTCTTCTGTCACACCGACAGCACACCTCACCACTGTCTTACATCTATCATACATGTCCTGCACCACTCTAACATACTTCTCTGTCACTCCAGACTTCCTCATACAATACCACAGTTCTTCTCTCGGCACCCTGTCATATGCTTTCTCCAGATCCACAAAGGCACAATGCAGCTCCTTCTGACCTTCTCTGTACTTCTCTATTAACATCCTCAAAGCAAACACTGCATCTGTGGTGCTCTTTCTTGGCATGAAACCAAACTGTTGTTCACAAATGCTGACCTCTGCCCTTAGTCTTGCTTCCACTATTCTTTCCCATAGCTTCATTGTATGGCTCATCAACTTTATCCCTCTGTAGTTGCCACAACTCTGTACATCTCCCTTGTTCTTAAAAATGGGCACAAGCACACTTCTCCTCCATTCCTCTGGCATCTGCTCACTTTCTAAGACCTTGTTGAATATTCTTGTCAGAAAATCTACTGCTACCTCCCTAGACACTTCCATACCTCCACCGGTATGTCATCAGGGACCAACTGCCTTTCCACTCTTCATCCTCTTCAATGCCCTCCTCACTTCTCCCTTACTAATCTTTGCTACTTCCTGCTCCTCAACGGTCACCTCTTCTACTCTTTTTTCTCTCTCATTTTCCTCATTCATCAGCTCTTCAAAGTACTCTTTCCCTCTTCCCAGCACACTTCTGTCATCAGTCAATACATTTCCCTCTCTGTCCTTTATCACTCTAACTTGCTGCACGTCTTTCCCATCTCTATTTCTCTGCTGTGCCAACCTGTATAGATCATTTTCTCCCTCCTTCCTGTTCAACCTATCATACAAGTCATCATACGCCCTCTGTTTGGCCTTTGACACTGCTACCTTCGCCTTACGCTGTGTCTCCCTGTACTCCTGTTTACTCTCTTCGGTCCTCTCAATGTCCCACTTCTTCTTGGCTAACCTCTTCCTTTGTACACACTCCTGCACTTCCTCATTCCACCACCAGGTTTCCTTATCTACTTTCCTTCCAGAGGACACACCAAGTACTCTCCTACCGGTCTCCCTGATCACATTGGCTGTGGTTGTCCAGTCCTCTGGAAGCACTTCCTGACTACCCAAAGCCTGTTTCAACTCCTCCTTGAAGACAACACGACACTCTTCCTTTTTCAGCTTCCAACACTTTGTCTTCTGCTCTGCCTTTGCCTTTTTCACCTTTCTCACCATCAGTGTCATCCTGCACACCACTATCCTATGCTGTTTGGCAACACTCTCACCCACTACTACTTTGCAGTCACTGACTTCCTTCAAATTACATCGCCTACACAAGATGTAGTCTTCCTGTGTGCTCTTTCCTCCGCTTTCATAAGTCACCCTATGCTTCTGTTTCTTCTTGAAGAAAGTATTCACCACAGCCATTTCCATCCTTTTTGTAAAATCAATCAACATCTGTCCTTCTGTGTTCCTGTCCTGGATACCAAACCTGCCCATAACTTCCTCGTCCCCTCTGTTGCCTGCACCAACATGTCCATTGAAGTCTGCTCCAATGACCACTCTTTCACCTCTGGGGGTACTCTGCATCACTTCATCTAACTCACTCCAGAATCTCTCCTTCTCTTCTAGCTTACATCCTGCCTGTGGGGCATAAGCACTAACAACATTGACCATCACGCCTTCAATTTCTAACTTGAGACTCATCACTCTGTCTGACACTCTTTTCACTTCTAGAACATTCCTGACAAACCCCTCCTTCAAGATGACTCCTACTCCATTTCTCTTCCCATCCACACCATGAAAAAACAGTTTAAACCCTGCTCCTAAGCTTCTAGCCTTTCTACCTTTCCACCTTGTCTCCTGAACACACAGTATGTCCACCTTCCTCCTCTGCATCATATCAGCCAGCTCCCTATCTTTTCCTTGCATAGTTCCAACATTCAAAGTCCCTACTCTCAGTCCTAGGCTCACGCATTTCCTCTTCTCTCTCTGCCTACGGACACGCCTCCCGCCTCTCCTTCTTCGACGTCTTCGACCAACAGTAGTCCAATTTCCATCAGCACCCTGTTGGTTGACAGCACTGATGGCGGTCGTTGTTAACCCGGGCCTCGACCGATCCGGTATGAATTCTGTATTGATCATTTGCATTTTTAAATGTGGCAGAAGTTTTACGCCGGATGCCCTTCCTGTCGCAACCCTCTGCATTTATCCGGGCTTGGGACCGGCATAAGGGGGAGAGACACTGGTTAGTGCCCCCCCGCCTCATGGCTGCATTATTTTAGCGCATGTAATAGATATAGTATATTACTTCCGGCTGCTCATTTGCGCATGTGACGTCATACATGGGGTTTTACTTCCGGGTACAGAACTCGCGGATTATCTCGATTCTCAGGAAGGCCCGGAACCGTACCACCCGCGAATGTCAAGGGCCTACTGTATTGCTTACTGACTTTGGGGATGTAAAATACAAACAAAAAAAACCCAATTAATTCTGAAAGTGTCCTGCCTTTTATTGTGACAGAACTTGTGCAGAGTTTCTTACAAATATATCGTTTTATTCAGGTGATCCACCTGAGAATGGCATGACGCACCAGCGAACATTTGGAACAGAGTGAGAGAGAAACTGATTTTCATCATTTAAGTTTTCACACACCCAGCCAGTAGAAATGACCTTCAAAGAGGCACTTTTACCTTTATGCTCCAGTACATTTCAAGGCCTGTACTTGTTTACTTTTCCTGGAAACATTACTTTTACAATGAATTAATCAATCGGTGACTGTTATGCAGGGCAGTGGTCCCCAACCTTTATATCACCGTGGACTGGTCAACGCTTGACAATTTTACAGGGGGTGGGGCATAGATTGTTTATATTGTATCGACTCTACCAAATTTATGAACGGGATACGTTCTGAACAACTGTTTGTTAGATGAATTTGTTTGTAAGTAGTTACAGGGCGTTCTTTAGAGGGGGACGTATGTTTAAAGCTTGGATAAGAGAAGAGAAGATACAGCTTTATTAATCTCACAATGGAGAGATTCACTGTTACAGGCTCTTGAGGTACCATCAATAGGGGGTGCAAAAATAGATACATATACAAACATACACACATACATATATATTATAGAAGTAATAAATAAATAGATACATAAATAGTATAAAGTAATATACAATAAAAAAAGAAAAGAAGGGAACAACTTTGTAGACTGGCCTATATTCAAGTGTACATGTATCTGAGGGCAGAGTAGATGGGTTGATATGGTTCACAGTCAGTGGGGTAGATGTGGTTGATTAAAGTGCACAGGGTTTTTATTGCACATAACCGGTATTTTCACAGACAGTTACGAAGTGGCGTTGTACAGTCTGACAGCGGTGGGAATGAAAGATCTGCGGTAGTGCTCCTTCCTGCACTGAGGATGTCTCAGTCGTCCACTGAAGGAGCTGCTCAGCTCCTCTACAGTCTGGTGCAGTGGGTGAGAGCTGTTGACCATGATGGATGTGAGCTTTGCTACCATCCTCCTCTCGCCCACCTCCTCCACAGAGTCCAGTGGGCAGCCTAGGACAGAGCTGACCCTCCTGACCAGCTTGTTCAGTCTCTTTCTGTCCCGCTCTGTGCTGCCTGGGGCCCAGCAGATGGCAGCGTAGAGGATTGCAGAGGCTACCACAGAGTCATAAAAAGTCCTGAGCAGAGTTCTGCATACTCCGAAGGACCTGAGTCTCCTCAGAAGGTGGAGGCAACTCTGGCCCTTCTTGTACAGGGCGTTGGTGTTGTGGGACCAGTTCAGTTTATTGTTAAGGTGAACGCCCAGGTACTTGAAACTGTCCACTGTCTCAATGTCCTGTCCCTGGATGTTCACTAGTGAGTGTGTGTGGGTGTGTGTGTGTGTGTGTGTGTGTGTTAGAGTGCTTCTCCTGAAGTCGACCACCATCTCCTTCGTCTTTCTAGTGTTCAAGCACAGGTGGTTGCGTTCACACCAGTCCACGAAGTCAACGATGACCGACCAGTACTCCAGCCCGTTCCCCTCTGACACACGGCCCACGATGGCGGAGTCGTCTGAGAACTTCTGGAGGTGGCAGCTGTCTGTGCTATAGATGAAGTCCGAGGTATAAATGTTGAAAAGGAAGGGTGAGAGGACGATGCCCTGCGGTGCCCCCGTGCTGCAAACTGCCACCTTTGACTTACAGCCGCGCAGCCGCACGTACTGTGGACGGTTAGTATAAGTAACCTATACTAGTTTGTACTGTATACAACCTCCCCACACCCCCCATCGCTCTCCCTCCATGGGAATTAAGCAATTCCTCAAAGTCTTTCTCTTCCTCCAGGTAAATGTTGAGCTTCTCACTTAGCTTGACAAGACTGGTAAGGATGTGCTTAGTCTCCTCTTGCTGGTCGAAGCCCTTGAATTTGTTGACAAACTGAGGGCATAGCAACCTCCATACGGCCTTGAGGTTGACCTTGGCAACCTCATGCCATGCAGCATCAATGTTTATGATGCAGTTTAGGATGTTGTAGGACTTCCAGTAGTCGTGCAAGGACATCTCAGAGTCAGTATTTACTGCCTTTGAAGCCATCCTGTAGGTCCGTCAGGTATAATACTTTTTGAAGTTGTCGATGCCCTGGTCCATCGGCTGCAGAAGTGAAAGTTTATTTGGTGGCAGGTATATAACTTGAACATCCAGATGACAATCATCCAAGTGTGTGTGTGTGTGTGTGTGTGTGTGTGTGTGGGTGTATGGGGTTAGCTGGCCAATAGACTAGCTTTGGCTTCAGCTTGAAGGTTCCGTCAGAATTCCCGCGAAGCATTTGGGGTAACCGATCTTTAGCTGCTTTAAATCTTGTCATGGTCTTCTCTTCATGGCTAATGTAGGTTTTTACTGGCTTTTTTTTTCCTGAAAAGACCTGTTTTGTCTACATTAAAGATCTGCTTTGGGAGGTAACCCTCCTTTTCGATGATTTCTTTGAGCCCTTGGGGAAAGCATTCGGCAGCTACTTTATTTGCTGATGCTGCCTCTCCGGTCACAGCTATGTGATGAAAATTTACCCTCTTCTTAAAACGGGCAAACCAGCTATGGCTGGCAGAAAAGGTTTTGTCGGCAGCACTTTCCCCTGCCTTAACCTTAAGGTCTTCGAAGATTGATCTGGCCTTCTCTTGTATCAGCATAAGGCTCAAAGGAACACACCGTTGAGGCTGATTTTCGAGCCTAAGGCTCAGGAGTTTCTACATGTTTTCGATGAGTTTTCCTCTCTTCTTGCTGATGATGGTGGACTGCATCACCACTGCACTCTTGATGTGCTACATAATGCAGTCCTTTTGCTTGTAAATGGTAGCAACTGTCGAACAATTCAGTTTGTATGCGCGTGCCACATTCATCATCTTCTAACCTGCATCAAGTTTCTTTATTCACCTTTGTTTCAAATGAGATGGCTTGCCGCTTTTTCACATTTCCACTTTCACTAGAAGCTTTTCGCTTTTCACCAACCATATTGGATTACGGATGCATGAAATATTTTTTCGATAAACCACAAGAAAGTTCAGAAAACTGCTAGACACTAGGTTTGAACACTTGGGTAACAAACAACGGAGTGGGCAGAGGAGAGTGATGCACTATACAGAATAGGCACGCAGAATAGGCACACAATACAAAATCTAACTTACAGCCACTCTGTTTGCTGTTTGCACAAACACTTTTGACCTCTGAACAGCCCTGTTCGTATGTCCAGATGTTCGTAAAATGAATGTTCGTAAGTAGGGTAGCGTCTGTACATATAACAATAAACGTGAATCCACTGTGTGCTCGTATGCAACTTTACTAGCAGCTTCTTCATAACATTGTGCCAACAAAATAATATTCAACAACAACATAAGAGTGTAACATCAAAATCTCTGGTAATACTCTCTCTCTGCCCCAAAAATAAATTATTGAAAAAATAATGTGGAAGAATAAATAAATGACAAGAACCTACAATTCCACACTTCCTTCTCTAGCATGTAAATACTGTGCTGGCCTGGTGAGCTGTCCAAAGTGTACCCCGCCCTCACCCGGAGTCAGCTGAGATGTGGGTCAGCCTCCCTGCGACCCTAATTAGGATTAAGTGGTGCAGAAAATGAATGAATATTAGGTAAATATACTTACACAACATGTATTATTATTATTATTATTATTATTATTATTATTATTATTATTACAGTACATACCAAAAAACATATTACAGTAGACCCTTGAGGTTTCATGATTTTGCACTCGCCCCTTGCATATTCGCGGATTGCCCAGTAACTGTCACCTGATTCAAATTCAGCCAATGGCTGTTCTCCCTCCTGCTGATTGGTTGAGATGATGTATACACCCCCTTTTCCTCATTTGCACACAAGTTGTCAATGAGCCTTTTTTAAGTGTGTTTTAATTATGAGTTAATCTCTGTGATGCCACTCAAATATCGGCTTCGCGCCAGAAAAAGGTAATGACATTGGCTGTCTCTTCTGAAGAAATATGACTTTCTCCTGAAGAAACGACAGTTTCTTCTGAAGTGCTTGAAGAGGAATAATGATCTGAATTGTTGTAAAGCACTGTAGTATTAAAGTCTTTTTTATTTTTTATTGCAGTATAGTACCTATGGACAGTAGTGGTCTAGTGGATAGGGCGCAGGATCGCTGATCCTAAGGTTGGGGGTTCGCGTCCCCACAAGGTTGTCACTGTCCCCCCAGTGCAGCTAACTGGGTTATCAAATGCGGGTCATGTCTCTCACTGTCTATGGTGAGAGGCATGTAAAAGAAGCATTGCTGACTTTCGTAAAGGGTAGGCTGCAAAGCCGTCAGCATGTTTCTGTCCCTTGCTAAATGGGTTGTGACAGGAAGGGCATCCGACATAAAAAAACTATGCCAAATCAAATGTGCGAATCAAATGATTCACTGTGGCGACCCCTGAGAAAAGGGGAAAAGCTGAAAGGAAAGAAGATGCCACGAAAGTACCTAAGGTTTGTGTGTGTGATTTTATGTACTCTGCTGTAGCATGTTTATCCTTTTCTTTTGTTTTATCCAGTTTATTACACTTCATGTTCTTTTATGTTCTTTTTGTTATGGTTTGTGTTTTGCGGGACTTTGATTTTACTGGCTGTACCTCTAACTCCGTTTTCTCTCCGCTCCAGCTGAAGGCAAAGCTGCTTGGATAGCTCACACCTGAATTCACTCTTCTCCTGTCCTGCCAGTAAACACAAGCATGCTCACCTCTGCGCAACAAGATTGTCTCACATCACGTCCCTGCTTTCCTGTGTTCTCTCTGGTTCCAGTGTTTAATGTTGTTTGTGTTTTTCTTTGTCATCAGTACTTTATTTAAAGCGCACTGCTTGAGTGCTTTCCCTCTGAACAATAAATCCACTCTGCCATCTCACGCTGCATTCTGAATCCGGCTGAAAGCCAGATAAGTTAAAAAATGCATCTGATAAGCTATATATATATATATATATATATTAAGATATATATATATATCTTCTTTTCTTTCGGCTTTTTTCCTTTCTCGGGAGTCGCCACAGCGAATCATCTGATTCGCACATTTGATTTGGCATAGGTTTTTATGTCTGATGCCCTTCCTGTCACAACCCTTTTAGCAAGGGACAGAAACACGCTGACGGCTTTGCAGCCTACTCTTTACGAAAGTCAGACAGTGAGAGACATGGCCTGCCTTTGATAACCAAGTTAGCTGCACTGGAATATACATATATATATATATATATATATATATATATATATATATATATATATATATATATATCACCTGTCTGCAACCATTTTGACTCCTAAACCTGGTACGGTTTCTTGGATGGCGAGTCGATTCTGACGAAGGCTTCCAGCTACACTGATTGCATTTCCACCACAACCAACATGATGCTTTCTCTGCTGTGGCTCCAAGTCTCCTAACTGCAACCTGGAGATCTCTACCTCTTACTCCCAGTGATGACAAGAGGCGGTATGCTGACCTCCCAGGGAAACCTCTTGTGCTAGTTTCAACAGGAAGAGTCCAAACTAGCCATCCCTTACTTCTGAGCGACTCTTCCAACTCTGCATATCAGGTTTTTTTCCTATCGTAGGCCTCTTCAACTGCTTCCTCCCATGGTACAGTCAATTCTACCATTGTGAGTCTCTTTTCACCTGCTGCTCATAGGACTATATCTGGACGTAGGCTAGTTGTAACAATACTTGGAAACTCGAGTCTTCTACCAAGGTTTCCTCTCATTTCCCACTTGCGTGCGCTATCTAGTATGTTTCTGAGTTTCTCTGCTGACTTAGATGTTGTCTTCTGTTCCCCGGTTTTCACAAAGCTGATGGCATTTGCTTTGGGGGTTACTAGATCTCTCTTCATTTGTCTTGCTCTTTCCAAGATGTCAGCCAGCTCCATCAACACCTTGTCATGCCTCCACCGATACCTCCCTTGGCTGAGGGCTACATGGCATGCAGACAAAACATGACGTAGTGTTGTACTCTTACCACACAGTGGACACGATGCATTTTCTGTCAGATCCCATCTGCACAAATTTTCCGGTGTTGGTAATAGGTCATACACAGACCTTAACAAAAACTGGATCCTAATTGGTTCTGTTCTCCAGATCTCTGACCAACTAAGTTTCTTTGGATCTGTGTCCCACTTTGTCCACGCTCCTTGGGTCCCTAACTGGACAGACTTTGCTTCTCTGCCTTCATCCTCCTGTTGTCTAATAACGTCTTATACTAATTTTCTCCTTTCAGCCTGGTTTGCTGCAGCCCAGTTCTGTCTTGTCACCAGGTTTTTTTTTTTTCAAAAAAAAAAAAATACATACATATAAGTTGAGTTTAGCATGCTCTCTGTATGTAGTACAAGACGTACCTACGTAGTACGCTGACGTAATATGCTACTTACACATGACACTGCGTCCATTGTTTACTAACGACAGACTGAACCTACCCTGCTTATTCTCAGTTGTCCACGTGTTTCCCTTTTATTAAGACGTTGTCTCTATTATCTTAGTGTTTACACCGTTTTGCAGACTTTTGCAACCCTGAGCAAATATGGTTGGTCACAAATGTAAGCCCACCAGTGATAGTGGAATTCTGAAAAAGCGGCAAGCCATCTCATTGGAAACGAAGATAGCTATTATCAAGAGAATTGATGATGGTGAGAAACATGTGGATGTTGTGCATTTCTTCCAAATTGCTCTGTCGACCATTGGAACAATTTATGGGCAGAAGGATCGCATCACAGATCATGTTAAAGGTTCAGTGATGATGCAGTCAATGGTGATAAGTAAGAAACATTGAAAGCTGATTTAAGAAATGGAGAAACTGCTAATAATAAGCATCAGCATAGTATGCCTTTGAGCCTTATGCTCATTCAAAAAAAGTCATGATCGATTTTTGAAGGCCTTAAGGCCAAGTCAGGAGAAAGTACTGCTGACAAAACTTTTAATTCCAGCCTCGGCTGGTTTACCCAATTCAAGAAGAGGGCAAATTTGCATCATGTTGCTGTAAGAACTCTCTCCGTGGAAGCTCTTAGATAAACCTGCACGACCTGGATTCCTGTATCCCAACGTCTGGGAGTACTCCGGGAACAGAGGACAACAAACCACACGAGTGAAATCAGTCTGGTTTATTCATCTGCTGCTCATCGAACACATGCAGTGTCCGCTTATTTATACAGAGGGATGTGCGTGCAAAGCAGTAATTGCGTGTTCACAAAGCATTAACATATATGTTTGTGCACTGCGGCACTTAACACTTGGGGATGTGCATGCAAAGTAGTAATTGCGTGTTCACAAAGCATTTCCATATATATATGTTTGTGCCCTGTGGCGCTTAACACTTGGGGATATGCATGTAAAGCAATAATTGCGTGTTCACAAAGCATTTCCATATATATGTTTGTTCCCTGCGGCGCTTAACACTTGGCTAATTCCATTGCAAAGCAATTCCTCATTGTTACATTGTTACTTTCCGAATCCCACACCCGAACCGAAACACGACACAGGAACACCCACCCAACAGTTTCATGTGGCTGGCGCACATGTCACAATTACAAGTAGAACAGGAAGCTTTAGATACACAGAAGTTACAATACACACATAGTTGCATCTCATTTATCCTATCAATTTATTCCTTCAATCCCCTCTTTTTATACTATGAAATATGTATAAATTTTGTAGCGGCACGCCGGAGCCCTCTCTTTCTTGTGGCATTCCAGAGGTGGTTTTTTCTTCGTGTGGAATGTTGGACACCGTAGGGAAGAAACCAGGCCGTGGTTGCGCCGAGGCTGATGCTTGACGGGCAGGCAGAGCCCCATCGCCCTTCTCCCACGTACCTCGGGGCTCCGGTAGCCTTCCCGTCCGGATGTATCCAAGCATTACACACGCACACACGACGTATTCTTGGGTCCGTAGTCATCGCCGGATGTATCCACATGACGCACTCCCGAGTCCACAGTCATCGACAGAGGCGGAGGGCAGGCGGGCACATCGGGGTTCGCTGAAGGAACTGGCCAGGACCCAGATTCAATTCATCAAACACCTAAAAATACAGGGTCCAAACACGCAAACCAACAACAAACATACATACAGGAACAAGCATGGTTAAATACGGGGTAAACATGCGGAAAAGAGAGTGGGGGAATCCCCAGCCATAGTTTGGACTTTCGTCACGTCGCAGTTGGTTCGCTACGTCACGCATTTTTTGTAAGTGGTGTAATTGTCCCGTGCTGGGGTATATACATACGGGGTTCCTCCATCATGGGGAAAGAGAGAGCAAACAATACATTCTTCCTGGGTCACATCTCGTTTTACCGTGAAATTTAAATACTGCCAGAACATGTTATTTTCTGGATGACGGTAAGGTGTGCACCAACCCGGGACCACGCATAGTAGCTCGATTTCGAGCAGGGCATAAGTGGTATACATAACTTGGATTTTAAATGGGCGTTATCTGACCCGTGTGCGAGAGGATGTGGTGGTGATACTTAGGTATCTGGATCAGGTCAAGACGAGTAAGTCATTCACCCCAGAAGGGCTGGTATCTCGAGACCTGAAAGAGAGGTAAATGAGGACAAAAATTTCACAAATACAAAGTGCACTTAATACATCATTGTGGACTTTTCTTCAGTTTGGTAGCATGGATCCACTGTGGAAAGAGGTCAGTTAGTACGGCGGTATGAGTAACAGCGAGTATCTCCGTGGGCTCACTGTAAGGGGTGTCTCTCAAAGGGGAATTTAGTTTCACAAATTTTTTGACCAGCACCTTGTCTCCTACCTTGAAGGCGTGAGTGCTTGTGTCTGCCGAGACCGAAGTATTCTGATTAGTGCGTTTCCAATAGTTGTTTAGGACCTTAACAAGGCCCACGGCATACTCGCTCATGTGTATATCTAAGTCTTCCGTCCCCAAAGCCTGCTTTCCCTTCCTCCAAGGAGCAGGAAAGGGTCTCCCCATTACCACTTCGTAGGGAGATAGATTCCCTAAGGCCACCTGCGCGGTCATTCGCAGATTCGCCAAAACCACGGGTAGTACTGAAACCCAATTCCTTGATCCAGTAGCGTGCATTACCTTCCGTAATTTCCCTTTAATTGTTCTGTTTGTTCGTTCCATGATTCCGGAGGACTGAGGGTGATATGGGACATGGAAACGCCAATTGATCTTTAGCTCTTGGGCCAACAGTTGAGTGACTTTTGAGGTGAATGGTGTGCCTTTGTGCGAATCAATTCCCAACGGGAGGCCATATCTGGGAATAATTTCCTGTGATAACTTTTGAACCACTACTCGGGCGTTTTCGTTCCCACATGGGAAAGCTTCGACCCACCGGGAAAATTTATCCACAATAACCAATAGATATTTAAAGGGGCCCTGCCGGGGTATGTGAGTAAAATCTATCTGCCACTCCTGGAAGGGAGTATCTGGTTTCAGCAGATGCTGATGTGATGCATGTGGTTTGGACACATTGTTCTGTGCACAAATCAGGCATTTGTCCAGAATGCTGTGTACCGTAGAGGCTAGTTGTCGTATACAAAAATCTTTTTCCATATCTGTCACCACCCCTCTTCGACCGCGATGTGTAGGCCCGTGAAACTCGCAGACGAGGAAAGGAAGACAGTGCGTGGGCAGACATAAGCGACCGGTCGAATCGAGTAGAATGCCGTCCCCCGAGGGCTGAGAGCCATGCGGAGACCAAAAATCAGTGTCTTCTGTGGACGCCGAGGACTGCAGGGATTTCAGATCCAAGTCAGGGAGGAGGGCGCTAAGCATGTGTGAGGTTGACACCAGCGCGGGCTGCAGGAACGGCGGTATGGAGCCGAGCAAGGCAGCCTGTTTAGCTGCGCGGTCAGCCAAAGAGTTACCTCGTGCCTCATCAGTGTGGTCAGAGGAATGACCGCGGGTCTTTACGATCGCTAAACGGAGCGGGAGATTTCAGGACACAATAAGGTCCTGGACTAAGGTGGAATGTGAAATGGGCTTACCGTCAGCAGCAGTGAAACCACGAGATTGCCAGATACGGCCGAAATCGTGCGCCACCCCGAAAGCGTAACGAGAGTCAGTGTATATAGTAACATCCTGGTCGGAAGCGAGAGTGCATGCCCGAGTGAGTGCGTATAACTCCGCTGCTTGAGCGGAATTAAAGGGGAGCGAGTACGCTTCCAAAACTTGGTTCGGTAAGGAACATACCGCATAGCCGCAGAGGAACACTCCGTCGGAGGGTTTCGAGCATGACCCATCTACAAACAGGAAGAGACCTGTGGAGAGAGGCGTGGATAATAAGTCGGACCTAATACTGGTGTCATGGACAATGGTGTCCATGCAGTCATGTTCCAACGGTTCGCAGTCATCTTGAGCATTAAGCAGGCGCTGTAGGGCCTGGGCCACGTTATCTAGGGAAGAGGAACAAGAGATGGTTAGATTATCAGTAGCACAAAGGATGGCCTCGTAACCTGAGCGACGTTGAGAAGACATGTGTTGTGTGGACAGAGTATTAAGGATATGCCTAACCTGATGGCTGGTGTGTAAAACGAGTGGATGGGAGAGCACTATTTTTTCTGCTTCGAGAACTAACACCGCACTGGCAGCGACAGCGCGAAGGCAAGCAGGTAAACCCTGAGCTACAGTATCTAAAGTTTTGGAGAGGAAAGCACAGGGTCTCAGTCCCCCCCGTGGTTCTGAGCCAAAACCCCAGAAGCCGTGCCGGCCTGGTGCGCGACATAGAGGTGAAAGGGTTTGGTGTAGTCCGGGAGCCCGAGAGCCGGCGCGGAGCATAGGGCCGACTTCAGGGCTTTGAACGCGTCCAGCATGTCCTCAGTCCAGACCAAGGGTTGGTGGAGAGGGTCAGTGTGAGCCACGGCAGAGCGTAAACGTTTGTCATAAAAGGAACAGTCCGGGATCCATTGGCGGCAGTAGTTAATGAGGCCCAGGAAAGCAAGGAGCGCCTGTTTCGTGGCAGGCTTCTGAGTGTCCACTATGATCTTGACGCGATCCTGAGTAAGGCGTTTTATCCCGTGAGAGAGTTCGTAGCCCAGATATATCACAGTGGGTAGGCAAAACTGTAGCTTGGTCTTTGAAACCTTGAAACCCTTCTTTTCCAGTAAGAGGAGCAGTTTGACGGTTGCATCAAGACATAGTTCATAAGTTAGGCCGGACACCAGGAGGTCGTCGGCGTAGGAGTGGGCACAGGAACCAACGGGAACATCGAGAGACCCCAGTGCATCCCTAACCACAGCCGAGGAAACAGCAGGAGAGTCTATGAACCCTTGAGGTAATCTAGTCCACCTAGATCTAATCTTGCTTTCACACACCGGCAGCGACAGTACACCTGGAGGATAGAGCACCCTGATAGTCCCTGCCTAAAGAAGATAGGGTTGCGCCACTATCGATAACAAAAAGATATTCTACCCCTTCTAGAACAATAGGAAGAAGTGGCAAGCCCACTCGGTTCACATGTTCCGAATGAGCTTTTTGAAGTACAGTATACGATTATTACATATTACAGTCATACTTCACCTTACGAAATTAATTTGTTCCAGAAGTGGTTTCATAACGTGATTTTTTTTCGTAAGTAAACTCACATTTTACATGTAAAAGGCCTGATTCGTTCCAAGGACCCCAATACTACCCCCTAAACCCTTTAAAAATGATAAAAGTATACCAATTCTGTATGAAATATGTGTGAACAGTAAAAGAAAATTATTTATTAAACCATTAAAATGAATAAGACATGGAAATCATTTACCATTGGGGTTGGGCAACTATGCCCATGATATTATGTGTGTTAGAACTCCGTGACGAATGAGGGTCAAAGGAACATCATGAAGATGCAGCTCCCTCCTAGACAATGGGAGGCCAGTGGGGTGAAGCCAATGGGAGAGCAACTCTATTGTGCCAATTTAAAACAAAAGTACAGGATGTATTTCATAACTTGAATTTTCTTTGGTATTCAGAGATGAAAATTTTACATATAGGTGTTTCGTAATTTGGATTTTTTGTTAGTTGGGTCTCTCGTAAGGTGAGGTATGACTGTATTTGCATCAACTTTTACCATGAAACGGAATTCATCATCCATCCACTGGGTGGAGCCAACCCATCTGAAGTAAACAGCTAGCAATCCATTACACAGGAATGATTTCAAGCTAGCTTCAGAAAATTAATGAAGGCAAAGAAGATAATAATAATAATATGGACAAGCAGATTTCACGGTTTCCCTTTTTAAGTAAATGTTGAATGATTCTTCGATGATCTTGAAATTTAGGGATGTGGCCCTCAATGAAAATGAGCCTAACACTGCTGTTCTACAGGACCAGGGTTGGGAACCTCTCATTGCAGGGCGAGTTAAACACTAGGTGCATTAGGCTACAGGTCACAGGGTCCCTACTCCGCGGGCATCCCTATTCGTGCTCCCGCGGGTATGGCCGTGTTGGCGATGCGCCTGCGGAATCTGAGTGGGGGCGAGACAAATTATCTCCTTGGTGGGTCCGAGAGGCAGAATTACATTCGTCTCTCTGTCTCTTTCTACACTCTGTTTTCCAATGCCCTTCCCTCCCGCAGTAATGACATTTTCCGGTCTTTCTATACGAATCCCTTCTCCTATTCTTATCACGAGGGCCCTGGGGGGCCACCGCCAGCAGAACCTTATTCTTCACATTCAATAGTCCATCTGATTCTAACATACGAACCCTTTCTCCGGCAGTTCTAACGATGAGACGTTGACGATCTGTGAAATGCGGTTTAAGTGCGCTCTGGACTTCTGGGAGACAATTCCTTAAAAAACTGGACATGAACATAGAATTTGCCTCTTCGGTACGAAGATCAAATCCTCCTACATGACGCCAAGTTTCAGTAAAGCGATTCCAAAATACCGAATTTAGTTCGCCCTGCTTCTGCTTACAATTAGTTACGTGTGAAAGATCGCAAGCTCCCTCCCGTCAGGAAACTAAATAAGCCGTAAACTGCGCGCGCAGGGTTTGTAACGCGTCGGGATTATCCCCCCAATAGAGCGAGGAACGATAACGAGTCTGACGACGCCCATCCCCCCACATCCCCCCCCCGTCCTTTTCTATTTTTTTTTTTATTTTTTTATTTTTATTTTTTACTCATTAATATAGGTTTGGGGACACTCTGAGTCACCTTGGGCTCGAAGAGCTTTTTAAGTTGTAACCAATACGAGCGCATTTCATACCATTTTACATAAACCTCCTTCATGTATTCATGATCCCAGGAGGGGTTGCCCAATCCATTATTAATCATGCGATGCGTGGATGTCAGAAATCCTGAATCAAAAGTCCCATTTCGAGGAAAGTTTGGTACTTGGTCGAGTCCCTCCGTCCATCCGGCTAGATTACTGAGCCATGGTTCAGTATAATAAGCAAGACCACATTTATTCATCCATTCCTTGGGGGATTTCCCCGGGATTAGGCTTTGGGTAGGAATTTCCAATTGTTTACCCTCTAACAACAAAACAACAGAAAAAATACGTTGGCATACAGGAATACAGGGGCACCTTCTTTTTTCTTTCTTTCGTTTTTAGTTTTTTTTTTTTTTGTATAGCGCTCTTCCCAGTTATAGCAACTGAGGATAACCGTCCCAGTTATAGCAAGTGAGGATAACCGTCCCAGTTATAGCAACTGAGGATAACCATCCCTTCTAGAGAAGGGGATAAACCGTCCCTTATAAAAAGGGGATAACAGACGCTCAAATACTGCTAACCAGGTAGGCAAACAAATCTTGTCTTACCTGATCAGGAGTATCATGTCGGGGTCACCAAATTGTAAGAATTCTCTCCGTGGAAGCTCTTAGATAAACCTGCACGACCTGGATTCCTGTATCTCAACGTCTGGGAGTACTCCGGGAACAGAGGACAACAAACCACACGAGTGAAAACAGTCTGGTTTATTCATCTGCTGCTCATCGAACACATGCAGTGTCCGCTTATTTATACAGAGGGATGTGCGTGCAAAGCAGTAATTGCGTGTTCACAAAGCATTAACATATATGTTTGTGCACTGCGGCACTTAACACTTGGGGATGTGCATGCAAAGTAGTAATTGCGTGTTCTCAAAGCATTAACATATATGTTTGTGCACTGCGGCACTTAACACTTGGGGATGTGCATGCAAAGCAGTAATTGCGTGTTCACAAAGCATTAACATATATGTTTGTGCCCTGCGGCGCTTAACACTTGGCTAATTCCATTTCAAAGCAATTCCTCATTGTTACATTGTTACTTTCCGAATCCCACACCCGAACCGAAACATGACACAGGAACACCCACCCAACAGTTTCATGTGCCTGGCGCACATGTCACAATTACAAGTAGAACAGGAAGCTTTAGATACACAGAAGTTACAATACACACATAGTTGCATCTCATTTATCCTATCAATTTATTCCTTCAGTTGCCGTACGTGGCGAAGGTACATCTGCAGATAAGGGAATCGCCGCTCGTTTCCTGGAATTGTTACGGCAAATAATTGAGAAGGAGGGTTATTCACTGAAGCACATCTTTAATGCCAACGAGACTGGCCTTTTCTCGAAAAAAATGCCAGAAAAAATGTACATCAGCCATGAAGAGAAGATGATTCCTGGCTTCAAAGTGGGTAAGGATAGGCTAACGCTAATGCTTGGGTGGAATGCGAATGGAAGCCACAAGCTAAAACCTCTGTTGGTGTACCGGGCTGCTAATCACCGAGCCCTCAAAAACGTTTGCTAGAGCTCTCTGCCAGTGATCTGGATGTGGAATCGCAAGGCATAGGTGACGTTGGCCATCTTCAAAGATTGATTTTATCATCATTTCATCCCAGAAGTGAATTTTTGTTTCCGGGAGAATAACCTTCCCTTCAAATTCTTCTCATTTTGGATAACGCCCCTGGACATCATCCCCCACTTAGATGACTTTCATCCCAACATTCAAGTTTGTATTAAAACTTATCTGTTTGAAATAATTTAGCTTGAATTTAATTTATTTGAAATTAATGTTGATATCATTTGATATAGTTGATATTATTTTACAATGTTATGTTTTAATAATTGGTTTAGGGGTGTTTTATGAGATATGGTAATGGTATTCATGGATCTATAGTGCAGTATGATTGTCATAAGTCACTGGAATATACAGTCACAACTTAGGTTTTTTTCAACTTATGTTTGGCCATCTGGAACCGAACAAAAACGTAAGTTGGGAAGAGCGTCTGTGTGTGTGTGTGTGTATATATATATATATATATATATATATATATATATATACACACACACACACACACACACAGACACAGACACTCCCCAACTTACGTTCATCCGTTTTACGTTTTGTTTTTTTGTTTTTTTTCCGATTTTACGTTTTTGTTTTTTTGTTTTTTTTTTTAATCCTCAAATTTTGAGTTTAGACGTACCTATGTAGAATGCTGACGTAATTACTTAATGTAATGACGCTGCGTCCATTGTTTACAAATGACAGACTGAACGTGCCCCTCCTTCTTCCCAGTTATATACAGTCAGCCCCCTACCTACGAAATTAATCCGTTCCAGCGCCTTTTTCATAATGTGGGAATTTCGTCAGTAGGGATCGCATTTTACATGTTAAACACCTGATTCGTTCCAAGGCTCCAGTCTTTGGACTAGATAAACCCCATAAACCCTTTAGAAATGATAAAAGTACACCAATTTTGTATGAAATATGTGTTAAAAGTAAAAGAAAATTATTTATTTAACCATTTAAACATTTTATTAACATATTAAACCATTTTATTAACATATTTATTAATTAACCCATTCTTAAACATTTTTTATTAACACACACACACACACACACAGACACACACACACACACACGCATTACAATGTATTATACTTCTTTTACTTTCGGCTGCTCCCTTCAGGGGTCGCCACAGCAAATCATCCGCCTCCACCACACCCTGTCCTCCGCATCTTCTTTTCTGACTCCAACGACCTTCATGTCTTCCTTCACCACATCCATAAATCTCTTCTTTGGTCTTCCTCGAGGCCTTCTGCCTGGTAGTTCCAACCTCAGCATCCTTCTGCCAATATACTCATTATCCCTCCTCTGTACATGCCCAAACCATCTCAATCTAGCCTCTCTGACTTTGTCTCCAAAACATCTTACAGGGGCTGTCCCTGTGATGTACTCATTTCTGATTGTATCCATCCTCGTTACTCCCAGAGAAAACCTCAACATTTTCATTTTTGCTACCTCCAGCTCTGCCTCCTGTCTTTTCGTCAGTGCCACTGTTTCTAAATCATACAACATCGCTGGCCTCAACACCGTCTTGTACACTTTTCCTTTCATTCTTGCCGATACCTTCCTATCACACATCATTCCTCTCCTTTCCAGGGCATACCTCCACCTCTCAAGATTTTCCTGCACTTGTTCTCTGCTCTCACTACAGATCACAATGTCATCTGCAAACATCATAGTCCATGGAGATTCTTGTCTCACCTCGTCTGTCAGCCTGTCCATCACCATAGCAAACAAGAAGGGGCTGAGAGCTGACCCTTGATGCAGTCCCACCTCCACCTTGAATTCGTCGGTCACACCGACAGCACACCTCACCACTGTCTTACATCTGTCATACATGTCCTGCACCACTCTAACATACTTCTCTGCCACTCCAGACTTCCTCATGCAATACCACAGTTCTTCTCTTGGCACCCTGTCATATGCTTTTTCCAGATCCACAAAGGCACAATGTAGCTCCCTCTGACCTTCTCTGTACTTCTCTATTAACATCCTCAAAGCAAACATTTCATCTGTGGTGCTCTTTCTTGGCATGAAACCAAACTGTTCTTCACAAATGCTGACCTCTGCCCTTAGTCTAGCTTCCACTATTCTTTCCCTTAACTTCATCGTATGGCTCATCAACTTTATCCCTCTGTAGTTGCTGCAACTCTGCATGTCTCCCTTGTTCTTAAAAATGGGCACCAGCACACTTCTCCTCCACTCCTCTGGCATCTGCTCACTCTCTAGTACCTTGTTGAATGTTCTTGTCAGAAAATCTATTGCTACCTCTCCTAGACACTTCCATACCTCCACAGGTATATCATCAGGACCAACTGCCTTTCCATTCTTCGTCCTCTTCAATGCCCTTCTCACTTCACCCTTTTCTCTCTCATTTTCCTCATTCATCAGCTCTTCAAAGTACTCTTTCCATCTTCCCAGCACACTTCTGTCATCAGTCAATACATTTCCCTCTCTGTCCTTTATCACTCTAACTTGCTGCACGTCCTTCCCATCTCTATTTCTCTGCTGTGCCAACCTGTATAGATCATTTTCTCCCTCTTTACTATCCAACCTATCATACAAGTCATCATACGCCCTCTGTTTGGCCTTAGCCACTGCTACTTTCGCCTTACGCTGTGTCTCCCTGTACTCCTGTTTACTGTCTTCGGCCCTCTCAATGTCCCACTTCTTCTTAGCTAACCTCTTCCTTTGTACACACTCCTGCACTTCCTCATTCCACCACCAAGTCTCCTTATCTACTTTCCTTCCAGAGGACACACCAAGTACTCTCCTACCTGTGTCCCTGATCACATTTGCTGTGGTTGTCCAGTCATTTGGAAGCACTTCCTGGCCACCCAAAGCCTGTTTCAACTCCTCCTTGAAGACAACACGACACTCTTCCTTTTTCAGCTTCCAACACTTTGTCTTCTGCTCTGCCTTTGCCTTTTTCACCTTTCTCACCATCAGCGTCATCCTGCACACCACCATCCTATGCTGTTTGGCAACACTCTCACCCACTACTACTTTGCAGTCACTGACTTCCTTCAAATTACATCGCCTACACAAGATGTAGTCTACCTGTGTGCTCTTACCTCCGTTTCATAAGTCACCCTATGCTCCTGTTTCTTCTTGAAGAAAGTATTCACCACAGCCATTTCCATCCTTTTTTCAAAATCTATCAACATCTGTCCTTCTGCGTTTCTGTCCTGGATACCAAACCTGCCCATCACTTCCTCGTCCCCTCTGTTGCCTGCACCAACATGTCCATTGAAGTCTGCACCAATGACCACTCTTTCACCTCTGGCGGTACTCTGCATCACTTCATCTAAGTCACTCCAGAATCTCTCCTTCTCTTCTAGCTCACATCCTGCCTGTGGGGCATAAGCACTAACAACATTGAGCATTACACCTTCAATTTCTAACTTGAGACTCATCACTCTGTCTGACACTCTTTTCACTTTTAGAACATTCCTGACAAACTCCTCCTTCAAGATGACTCCTACTCCATTTCTCTTCCCATCCACACCGTGATAAAATAGCTTAAACCCTGCTCCTAAGCTTTTAGCTTTGCTACCTTTCCACCTGGTCTCCTGAACACACAGTATGTCCACCTTCCTCCTCTGCATCATGTCAGCGAGCTCTCTACCTTTTCTTTGCATCGTTCCAACATTCAAAGTCCCCACTCTCAGTCCTAGACTCATGCCTTTCCTTTTCTCTCTCTGCCTACGGACACGCCTCCCACCTCTCCTTCTTCGACGTCTTCAACCAACAGTAGTCCAATTTCCATCAGCACCCTGTTGATTGACAGCACTGATGGCGGTCGTTGTTAACCCGGGCCTCGACCGATCCGGTATGGGGGTAGGACTTCTGATTTGCATCATAAATGTTTGGCATTGGTTTTACGTCGGATGCCCTTCCTGACACAACCCTCTTCATTTCTCCGGGCTTGGGACCGGCATGAGGGGGAGAGACACTGGTTAGTGCCCCCCCCACCTCATGGCTGCATTATATATATATATATATATATATATATATATATATATATATATATATATATATATATATATATATATATATATATATATATATATATGTATAGAGGATTTTCTGAGTAGATCCTTCCATAGGAGAGTGCTCAATACTTTTTGGTAGAGCAAATAAACAAAAATAAAAGGACAAAAATAAAAGGACAGGACAAAGACTTTGTCGTCTTTGTCCTGTCCTTTTATTATTGTGTATATATATATATATATATATATATATATATATATATATATATATTTACTTGGGGAAAATGTTTAAAGGAAATGTTATATTCTAATAAGAACTGCTTCACAGCAAGTAAATTCTGGGTTCTAGTCCCAGGCTCGACTTTTCTTTGCAGAGTTTTTTTCTCTCTGTGCATACATGGGTTTTATCCAGATACTCCCAGTTTCCTCTCACAGTCCAAAGGCATGCACATTAGACGTATTGCCTGCTCCAAATTGCCCTTAGGTGTGAGTGTGAATTTGTGTTGACCCTGTGATGGTCTCGCAAACTGTTTGAGATATACCCTGCCTTCGCCCATATCGGTTGAGATAGGCTCCAGCATTTTTGCAAATGAATGACTGAGTGAGAGAAATAAAGGTATTCAACTGTCATATGCATTTTATGGCCAAATGTTTGGGACACCTGAACATCACACCCATATGTGGTATTTCCCCAGCCTGCTGCCATTGAGTTTTAAGCACATAAATACTTGTATATAGAATATTTTTGTGTATTGTAGCAATTAGATTAGCCTTCACCATTGCAAAGAGGCTCAAATATGTTTAGCATGACAACATAGGTCCACGAAAAACAAAAAAACAAACAAAAAAAACACGAGTTGACATGGTTTGGAGGAAGAACTCATATCCACGAACACCTTCGAGATGAGCTGGAATGCTAATGTGTTTACAAGGCTTAATCACTGACTGAGTTCATTATGTCCGTCTGAATGAATGAACACAATCCCTTCTCAAAGGAGTGGAGATAAGTGTAACAGGGGAAGTAAATCTTGAATGGGATTTGCTAACATGCACATATGTGGCAATGGTCAATTGCCACACACTTTGGGCCAGATAGTGTACATAGACACTTTCATAGTGTACATGGACTTGTCAGGTCACTGGTTCATGTCTGCTAACATACTGCATACTCACCAAATCTTCCCATCATCATTCTGAAAAAAAAATAATAATAATAATAGCAGGGTTACATAGTCTATAGAAAGCATCTGACTACTAAAGTGCTAGTCAAACACTATGTTGTAGACTTACTCTGTTGTACTTGTAAGTTCTTTTGATATACTGGATGTTTGTAAGACACCCTTCTTTTTCTACAGACAAAGCAATTGAAACTATTCATTTCATAGATAACTGATAGGAATAGGATAAGCATATGTATGCTATCGGCAAGCTTACACACCTTAACCACCACCACCTTTACAGAGACATGCTCAGGAAGCCTGATTGGGACCATAAAGTGCATAGCCAGAGTCACCAGCAAGTGTACAATGTCCACCAGGTTCTTTGAATGGATTGCTGAAAGAGAAAAAAAGGACACATCGACCCTTTCATTAATTCAAATGAAGGTCTTAGTGTGATAAATATAAGTGGACCCACACTTCTCACTGTGTTATACAGTACTCACAATCAACTCCCCAATCTATCGTCCAGCCTTGAGGTCGGACCAGCTCATTCATTGCTTCCAGCACAGTCTGTAGCTTCTGTTTCTGGCCAATCTATGATTGGGTTACCTCTGCGACATTTAGTTTATGTCCTGACAACTTCTCTGATTGAAACACACACACACACACACACACACACACACACACACACGCTCTTACTTACAGGGCTGAGTGATACTACCTACTGTATAAGCCATTTTCCCAAGGTCTAATTTATATTATACTGGAATGGTATGGGGTGGCATGTTGGCACACAGGAAGAAAGTTCTGGATTTGAGTCCTGGGCTATCTGCACTTTGTCTTATCTAATGGCTCTGATACTGTATGTAGCTAAAGACATTAGTATGCTGAGCAAAGGAGAACTAATGTACACACAAAAGTAACAGCACTTAGTAATGATGTTGATGGAAAGCACAATAATTCTAAATGAAAAAGGATTTTTAAATTGTATTCCTATTTACATAGTGACACGGTGGCATAGTGGTTAGCATGTCTGCCTCACAACAAGAAGGTCCTTGGTTCGGTTCTCAGCTCGGGCGTTTTTGAGTGGAGTTTGCATGTTCTCCCTGTATTCGCATGGGTTTCCTCCGGAAACATGCACATTAGGTTAAATGACTGTTACAAATCACACATAGGTGTGAGTGCGAGTATGAATGGTTGTGTGAGTGTTGGCCCTGTGATAGCCTGGCAAGCTGTGCAGTGTGTACTCTGCCTTTGGCCAGAGTCAACTGAAATTAACTTTGAATCACCACCTTATCATGCTTGCAAGTCCTAATTATTTTATGAGCAATGTTGTCTGGGGCATTATGCCGCTGGTAGAGTCACCCAAGGCAAGCAGGTCCGAGGTGAAGGTTCAGATAAAGCGAGTGTCTGGTGGTGCAAGCTCAGCCCAAAAAGGCCACATGGGTCTGTGGACACACAAGCTGTCAGAGGGGCTATAGGTGTCGAGTGTGTTGTAAGTTGGGTGGCAGCCAAATGCATGGGTTCTGCCAGACTGATCCTCGGCTACTGATCCTGACTCTTGGGACATAGCATGTCAAATCTTTGGCGGGGAAGGAACCTGAGCTGGTCCATGCAGTTAAGAGACACTGACTATACATAGTCGGAGTCATCTCAATGCATAGTTTGAGTTCTGGAACCACCCATCTCAAGAGGGGCTGGACCTTATTCCAGAACTTATTCTATTCTAGAGTTGTTAATGGAGAGAGGCAGTGAGCCACTGTGCACATCCTTGTTGCTCCCTGTGTCAGTGCCCATATTTTGGGGTTCTCCCTGTTGATGAAACGGTAGCTTCCCTTCACCTTCTGGTGTGTGTGTGTGTGTGTGTGTGGGGGGGGGGGTGTTCAGACAGTTGTTTGCACTTGTACATCAAATAATTGTTCAGAGTACCCACCCTTTTTGGAGTCTTTAGAGTCTGTGTTGGAGAAAGCTCCCCATAGGGACTCCTTCATCGCACCGGGAGACTTCAATGCCAATGTGGGCATCAACCAGTGCTGTAGTGGTGGATACACGCTGGTACACACCATGTGCCCACTTGTTTTAGTGGCTGAATTGCGTGTACTGACTTAATTTGGTCTACTTTATAGTTGAGAAACGTAAATTTCCGCGACTGTGTAAATAAAAAGTGGAGATGAAGTGCTAAATAAAGTAAGCCCTTGACATTTGCAGGGGTCTGGCTCCAGGCCCTCCCACGAATCGAAATAATCCGCGAGTTCTGTACCCAGAAGTAAAACCCCACATATCACGTCACATGCGCGAATGAGCAGCCAGAAGTAACTGTATCTATTACATGCACTAAAATATGCTTCTTAAACACATTCTATAGGCAGTCTTACTCATTAATACAGTACTAATGTAGTAAAATGTAGTAATGATTAAGAAAAACTTTTAAATTTTTACTCTTATTTTTATTGATGATAAAATATAAACATTATACAGCATATATTGTTGTAAAGCACTCCTATTAAAGTCTTGTTCAATTATTATTCCACTACAGTACCGAAGTTAATCTTTACAATGTTTGTGCGTTTTATGTTTTGTGGCATGTGTAACAAATGATACCCCAATTAGCCCAGGCGGGAAGGGGCGAATGACGACTCCGGTGCTTGGGATCACACGGGATGAAGGCCGTGTAGCTGGCTGGTGCAATTGCCTTGTCGGGTGTACTCTCCTCGAGCCATGTTTCACAGAAACACAGCATGGAGCAGTCCTGTAGATGCCTCTGCGCTGCAATCTGAGCATGAAGCTCGTCCAACTTTGTTCGGCCCCTCCCTGCCTGGGCTTAGTGTTAGCTGGGATGCGGCTAGCTAGCATTGAGCTACCATAGCATATTAGCTCAGGTGTTGAGCGTGCTTAATTATATACGCCCGAAGACACTCCAATCTCATAGCTGTAGTAGGGTCGACCAGTCATAGACGAGCTTAGTGCAAAACATGAACAAACAAAACAACAAATAAATCAAATAAAATAAACATGACTCTGAAAACTCCGCCTGGGCTTATTGTTAGCCGGGGTGTGGCTAGCATTGAGCTCCCATAGCATATTAGCTCAGGAGTTGAGTGTGCTTAGTTATACACGCCCGAAGACACGCCAATCTCATAGCTGTCGACCAGTCATAGACAAGCATAGTGCAAAACATGAACAAACAAAACAACAAATAAAACAAATTAAAATGAACAAAGAAACAATTTGACTCTGAGAAATCCGCAACGTCACCCTCTAGGCAGCGCCCTCTTGGAGACGTCACTCCAAGACATCAGTCCAAGTTCAATGTAAGAGGACATGAAGTGTAATAAAGTTTATCCTTTTGGTATCTTTTGTTAAACATACTACAGAACATAAAATCTCACGTACAACCATTAACGTAGATATTGTACTGGAATGAGATTTCCTTTCGACTTTTTCCCTTTATCAGGGGTTGCCACAGTGAATGATTCACACGTTTGATTTAGCATAGATTTTTACGTTGGATGCCCTTCCTGACACAAACCTTTAGCAAGGGGCAGAAACACACTGACGGTTTTGCAGCCTACTGACACTGTACTGGAATAATAATTGAAAAAGACTTTAATACAACAGTTCAGAGGAAACTGTCGTTTCTTCAGGAGAAAGTCTTATTTCTTCAGAAGAGACATCCAATGTTTTCTATCGCTTAGCCAGAGAAGATGCACAGCGGTTGAGTGGCATCATAGAGCTTAACACACTAAAACACACTAAAAAAGATCAAATTAAAACACACTAAAAAAAGAGGCTCATTGACAACTTGTGCGCAAATGAGTAAAAAGGGGCATCACATCATCTCAACCAATCAGCAGGAAGGAGGACAGCTATTGGCTGAATTTGAGTGATGTGTCAGTTGCTTTGCAGTCCGCGAATACTCAAACTGTGAGTGCAACCCGTGAGTGCGTATACTCAAGGGCATACTGTAGTTTCAAAGCCAAAGCCGCACCCTCCCCACTCTCCATGCACCTCAGCCCACTTCGTGAGCTGAGCCTATTTCGTGGGCTGATTTGCTGCTGTGCACCTTGGTCGCTTCACTGCCATCATGAACTCACTTATTTTTTGTCCACTACAGCACTGGCAACAACAGTGTGACCCGGAAGGGTGTGATCAGAAGGTATGGCCTCTCTGATCTGAACCTGGTGTTTTGTTGTTGGAATTGTGTGCTCGTCGTGCTTCATCCATCACAAACACCATGTTCGAACATAATGGTGTACATGAGTGCACTTGGCACCAGGACACTCCAAGCCATCGGTCGACAATCAACTTTGTACTCAGGTCACTGCGCTTGCAGCTGCATGTTCTGAACACGAATGAAGAGAGGAACTAAGTCGTCAACTGATCA
This sequence comes from Plotosus lineatus, assembly GCA_024760905.1. Lineage (NCBI taxonomy): Eukaryota > Metazoa > Chordata > Actinopteri > Siluriformes > Plotosidae > Plotosus > Plotosus lineatus. The sequence goes on along the minus strand of CM045742.1, from coordinate 120,037 downwards.
CCACCAGGTAGTGAGCTGGCTCCAATGGCGGGGAGGCTGCACTACAGATCTGGCAAGCCCAAGTGTGTAGTTAGGGTCTCCTGAGAACATTCGGCAGAGTCTCCTGTTTGAGGAGCCTTTAATTCCCACCTTTGGCAGAGCTACAATCACATCTCGAAGCAGGCAGGGAACATGGAATCCAAATTGATCAGGTTTTGTGCCACCATTATTGAGGGGGGCAGCCCACAGCTGTGGCTGGAAGGCCATCAGTGCCTGCCATGGCAGTAACCCCCGAACCTGGTGGTGGACACATGCAGTGAAGGAGGCGTTCCATGTGAAAAAGGAGGAATATCAGGTCTTATTAGTCTGTGGGACTCCCGAGGCAGCAGACAAATATGAGCAGGCCAACCATGCTGCAGCCCAGGCTGTCGCTGAAGCAAAATCTAGAACATGGGAGGAGTTCAGTGAGGGCCTGGAAATCGACTATTAACCAATAGGTTATATATTAATTATTAACCAATATTAACCAACAGGTTCTGGACCTTCAATGCCTCAGAAGGAGGTAGCACACAAATTCCTCCACAAATACTGTGTACAGTGGAAGTGGGGAGCTGCTCACCTTGACTGGGGATGTTGTCTTGAGGTTTAAAGAATACTTTGAGGATGTCCTCAATCCCACCAACATGACTTCCATGGAGGAGAAAGACCCTGGGGGTTTGGGAGGAGGTCACTGAGGTAGTCCAAATGCCCCTCAGTAGTCAGGCTCCAGGGGTGGATGAGATCCACACTGAATACTTCAATGCTCTGGATGTTGTAGGACTGTCTTGGTTGGCATGTCTCTGCAACATTGCATGGTCATTGGTTGCCGTACCTCTGAAGTGGTAAACCAGGGTAATCGTCCCCCTTTTTAAAAAGGGGACCAGAGGGTGTGTTACAGTTATCATAGAATCACACTCTTCAGCCTACCTAGGAAAGTCTTTATAGGAGTATTGGAGATTAGGATCTGACTGATGGTTGGACATCAGATTCAGGAGGAACAATTTGGTTCTCATCCTGGCCCCGGCACTCTCAACCAACTCTATACACTCAACAGGGTCTTGGAGGGGGCCCAATCTGTCCACATGTGTTTTGTGGATTCAGCGCAGGCTTTCACCTGTGTCCCTCGAGCTATCTTGTGGAGCGTGCTCCGGGAGTATGGTGTACCGGACCCATTGCTACTAACCATTCAGTCTCTGTATCACCGGACCCAGTGCTTGAGCCACATTGGTAACAACAGGTCAGATTTATTTCCAGTGAGAGCTAGAGTCCACCCAGGCTGCCCTTTTTTTGAAGGATTCTGTTCATAATTTTTAACAGAATTTCTAGTTTAGTTTAGTTGATTATATTCACACTGAATAGCATGCTCAAAGCAAAGGTGGCATTTGAGCCCCGGGCACCTGTTGCCAGTTATTTGTGTTGTTCTATCATTTTCATGCTTAGCGCCAAGCAGGAAGCAACAACTCCCAAATTTTAACATCTTATGGTATGACGCGGCCAGATTCGAACTCCGACCTTCCGGAGGATAAAGCAGACGCTCTACCAATTGAGCTAAATCCCCGGTAGTTCTAATAAGTAATAAAAACGTAATTTCTAGACACAGCCGAGACATTGAGGGGTTCTGGTTTGATGGCCATAGGGTCTCATCTTTGCTTTTTGCAGATGATGTTGTCTTTTTGGATTAATCAATCCAAGACCTTCAGTTCTTGTTGGAGCGATTCACAGCCAAGTGTGAAACTGCTTGGATGAGAATCAGCTCATCCAAGTAAAATGTCATGGTTCTGAGCCAGAAAAGGGTGGAATGCACCGTCCTAGTCTAGAATCTGGTATAAGTATCTTGGGGTCTTGTTCATGAGTGAGGGAAGGATGGGGTGGGAAATCGACAAATGGATTAATGCAGACTCTTCTGTACCCGTCCTTGTGGTGAAGAGGGAGCTTAGCAGCAAGCTTTCAATTTACCAGTCGGTCTACCTTCAAACCCTCATCAACGGTCATGAGCTTTGGGTAGTGACTGAAAGAACAAGCTCGCAGGTACAAGAGGATGAAATGAGCTACATTCACAGGCTCCCCCTTCGCTATAGGGTGAGAAGCTCCACTATCCGGAAAGAGCTCGGATTAGAAGTGCTGCTAATCTGCATTGAGAGTAGCCACTTGAGGTGGCTCCAGCATCTGGTTAGAATGCCTCCTGAACGCCTCCCTGGTGTGGTGTTTCGGGCATGCCCCAAAGGGAAGAGACACTGGGGTCGTCTAGAACACGCTGGAGGGATGATGTCTCGTGGCCAGTCTGGGAACCCCTTGATGTTCCCCCAGAAGAGCTGGATGAAGTGGCTGAGGAGAGGGATGTCTGGACCTCATTGCTTAAGCTGTTGCCCCCACGACCCGTCCCCTGGATTAAGGGGAAGAAGAAGATGATGATGATGATGCTCTTGCTGCTGCTGCTGCTGCTGATGATCTTCTTTTCATTTCGGCTTTTCCCTTCAGGGGTCGCCACAGCGAATCATCTGCCTCCATCTCACCCTATCCATTGCATCTTCTTCTCTTATACCAGCTACCTTCATGTCCTCCTTCACCACATCCATGAATCGTCTCTTTGGTCTTCCTCTAGGCCTTCTGCCTGGTAGTTCCAACCTCAGCATCCTACTACAAATATACTCACTATCCCTCCTCTGTACATGTCCAAACCATCTCAATCTAACCTCTCTGACTTTGTCTCCAAAACGTCTATATATAAAGTAAAAATAAAAGGACAGGACAAAGACTGTCTATTGAAACTTCATTTTCACTACAGATCTGTTTCGAGGGGTGGTGAAACCATCCTCTCTCTTCAGGTGATTACAGAAATCTGTAATATATATATATACAAAAGGACAGGACAAAGGCTTTCTATTGAAACTCCATTTATCACTACAGATCTGTTTCGAGGGGTGGTGAAACCATCCCCTCTCTTCAGGTGATTACAGAAGAATTCTTCTGTAATCACCTGAAGAGAGGGGATGGTTTCACCTTCAACTTGAACTCCCTCGAAACAGATCTGTAGTGATAAATGGAGTTTCAATAGAAAGCCTTTGTCCTGTCCTTTTGTTTTGTTTATTTGCTCTACCAAAAAGTATTGAGCACTCTCCTACGGAAGAATCTACTCAGAAAATCCTATATATATATATATATATATATATATATATATATATATATATATATATATATATATATTCATACACGTACACAGTTGTGTTCAAAATAATAGCAGTGTGTTTAAAAAAGTGAATAAAGATCAAAATGCTTGCAAGCGCTTTTATTTTCGTACACACAAGTGCATTGAGAAAATTACACATTGTATTCCAAATCAAAAAAAAATAGTAAAGAAAAATATATTAAATTTGTGTTAGTTGAAGAAATTAAAGAAACGTGAATATTAGTTTGTTCAAAAAATAGCAGTGTCTGCATTTATTCCTTACAAACTTGTAAGTTCACTGTATATAGTGATAAATGGTGTAAAATTTTGTTTCCTTTGAATCTCTGAAGTAATATTTATTTGTACAGTATAATCCCGGTTTCAGAGACCTGATGCACATCTGTGTTGCATGGAGTCGATTGAATTCTGGCACCTGTGAACAGGTTTTCCAGTCCAGGATGATGAAACTACATTTCACAGTGTTTCTGGATTTCTTGGTTTTGCCTCAGAAGCTGCGTTTTTGTTGTCATTCCACAAAGTTTCTATTTGATGAAGGCCCGGGGATTGGGCCAGTCATTCCATAACGTCAATCTTGTTGGTTTGGAACCAAGATGTTGTCTGTTTACTAGTGTGTTTGGGGTCGTTGTCTCGTTGGAACCCAGTTGAAGGGCATTTCCTCTTCAGCATAAGATAGCACGACCTCTTCAAGTGTTCTGATGGATTCAAACTGATCCATGATCTCTGGGATACAATAAATAGGCCCGATACATAGGATGAGAAACATCCCCATATCTTGTTGCTTGTGCTATCAGGCTTCACTGTCTTCACAGTGGACTGTGGCTTGAATTCAGTGTTTGGGGCTTGTCTGACATACTGTCTCTGGCCACTAGACCCAAAAAGACCAATCTTACTTTCATCAACAGAATGTTGCTCTGTTTCTCTTTATTCCAGTCAATGTGCTCTTTGGTAAATTATAACTTCTTCAGCACGTCTTTTTTTTCAACAGTGGGACGTTGCGGGGCTTCTTGCCGACAGCTCAGTTTCATATAGACGTTTTCTAATTGTAACAGGACTCACAGGTAACTCTAGACCTTCTCTAATCTTCCTGAAGCTGAGCTGGTGACTGAGTCCTTGCCATTTTGTCTCTTCATCGATCCATTCGAATGGTAGTTTTTCACTTCCTTACACATCTTTCAGGTTTTGGTTGCAATTGTAAAGTATTTGGGATCATTTTAGCTGAGCAGCCTCTCATTTTCTGCGCTTCTTTATGTTTTCTCCTCTTCGATCCACTTTTTAATCAAGGTACCCTGTTCTGAACAAGTTTGGAATGACCCATTTTCCTCAGAATTTCAGAGAGGAATGTTCTATAACCAGCAGGTTCAACATTTGCTCCCTTCCTTCCTTAAATAAGGACAATAACTGGGTCCTGTTTATTCAAAGAATGAGTGATGTCACTAACTGAACTCCACACAAACCTTTCAATGAGAGATTCAATTATACAGAATCAGCAGGATGTGGGTCATGACTGTTGGTTATGTTGGACTCTATTACTCTACTACACCTGATAGTAAATGATTTACCATGAAGAAATATCCTTTCTACCAAAAACACTGATTGATTAGGTTAGTGATTTCTGACTGATATTATTTTGAATACAACTGTGTGTATACAATATATAAATCTACATTGATGTATTCATGATGGTAAAACCATTGCAGCTACCTATTAATTATTGAGTAAGTGTTAATGTTTCTGCTGAACTGAATACTCACAACATTTAATTAGCTAACGATATGAATGATTATACTACAAAATAATTTTTCTGCATATGGGCCAACTGGCAGTGGTGGCCTGGTGGTAAAGGGTGCTGGATTGCTGATCCTAAGGTTTGGAGTTCGAGTGCCACTCTTCACAAGGTTGTCACTGTTCCTCCTTGCAACTAACTGGGTTATCAAAGGCCGGCCGTCAGCTTGTTTCTGCCCTTTGCTAAAGGGTTGTGTCAGGAAGGGCATCCAATGTAAGAACTCTGCCAAATCAAACATATGAATCAGATGATTCACTGTGGTGCCCCCCTGGAAAAGGGAAAAGCCAAAAGGAAAAGAAGAAAGGGCCAACTCTACTTCCTTACAGCTCAATACGTTTTCTTACCAAATAGTTTCTGCGGCACCTGTCCATCATAGAGATTATCTTCTAGATCTTTAACAATGATCCTTTGCTCCTCCAGCTCATTATTGACCCAATCAATCAGAACCTGAGTTTAATGCAAAAATAACAATCGTTATTACTGATCATCTTCATCATTAATTTATTGATCACTGTCTCAGTGCTTGGCTGAGAAATCTGTTTTACCAAGAAAATATACTGATTTGTCCTGAAATGCTTTCACTTCACAACATGTTTTCAACGCTTAAAACATTTGCTGTTGTAAATGTTGGCTAAATGTTTTGTTGCCAAAAATGTACAATAAAATATGCAAAGGAAATCAGAAACACACCGTTGGTAGATCTTTAAAGTGAGGATTCCTCTGTGAATAAAATAAGGACATAATAAAGCATCGCCAATTACAGTACCTTTAATCCTAATGCTAACCTTGGAGAGGTTTTATTGCTCATCTGCTGACGTAACACCTACCTAGGAGTGAGATATATTTGGCAGACTGTAAACAGTCTTCACTTGAAATTGATGTTAATGTGAATTAGGAAATAGTCCCATTGTGATGATGAAACAGGTGAGTTAATTATAGTTTGTTTTTTTTTTTATACTGTATTATTCCAGCAAGGGAAATTATTTCATCTGCATTTAACTTATTCAAAGTGAGCATCTACTGGTTCAAGAATCGTTTTACCAAAGGTGATCCAAGAAAGGATGACAAGTGAACTGGCAAGAGTGGCGTGATGCACATGAGGCCTGAAGGCAGTCAATGCTGGCTATGATTTAAAAAAGATATCAGAACACAGTGCTTGGTAACGTGCTGCATATGGGACTTCCCAACTATACATCAGTGGTGATAACATTAATTGTAAATACTTATTTAAAGTTTTATATATATATATATATATATATATATATATATATATATATATATATGTGTCTGTCTTCCTTTCGGCTTTTTCCCTTTTACTCGGGAGTCGCCACAGCGAATCATCTGATTCGCACATTTTGATTTGGCAGAGGTTTTTACATCGGATGCCCTTCCTGTTACAACCCTTTTAGCAAGGGACAGAAACACGCTGATGATTTATATATATATATATATATATATATATATATATATATATATATATATATATATATATATATATATATATATATATATATATAAAAACAAAATATAGTATAGAAAGTCTTTTATTTTTGTTATTTTGTTAGAATACAAAAAGTATTGAGCACTCTCCTACGGAAGGATCTACTCAGAAAATCCTATATATATATATATATATATATATATATATATATATATATATACCTAGATACACACACACACACACACATATAGATAGATAGATAGATAGATAGATAGATACACCGTAACCAACGTAATAAGTGCCTTGCTCTAATAAGCTCCCCCCTCCCCCCAACGTTTTTGATCTCACGTCTAATAATCGCCCATGTGTACTGGGAACAACATTGTAGATCAAACTTACCAATTTTATTCTCTCAGTCTCTGTAACCGTAAAATGAGGTGCTCGCTGCCTGTAAAAGTGAGTTCACACGGTACTTCAAGACCCCCTGCAACTGGGGAATGTTTATAATGTTCATCAATAACACATTTGATTGTTCCACCGTGCTTTAAAAACAGGAAAATATTTTGCTTATTTCTCTTGGGAAATGTCCAACAACCGATGAACCATTAGAAACTGCTACAGCAAAACTACCGGATGCTCTTAATGAATGGAGTGATGAGTCAGATATGGACCTATCAGAAAGTGATGAGTATTTTTCACTGGATTCTCCTGCTCACTAATTTAAAAAATTTAAGCACGTTTCTGGACATGTGCTTTTGTTTATGTTCATGTTTATTGGTTCAACGCAGCATGTGCTTAAAGTTGCCATTCGTGTTCAGCATTTGTGACAACAGTTTGGTTTCATGCCAAGAAAGAGCACCACAGATGCAATGTTTGCCTTGAGGATGTTAATAGAGAAGTACAGAGAAGGTCATACGGAGCTGCATTGTGCCTTTGTGTATCTCGAGAAAGCATATGACAGGGTGCCGAGAGAGGAACTGTGGTATTGCATGAGGAAGTCTGGAGTGGCAGAGAAGTATGTTAGAGTGGTGCAGGACATGTATGAGAGATGTAAGTCAGTGGTGAGGTGTGCTGTCGGAGTGACAGAAGAGTTCAAGCTGGAGGTGGGACTGCACCAAGGGTCAGCTCTGAGCCCCTTCTTATATATACACACACACACACACACGTGCCAGGTTAAAGAGGCCTCCGTCACTCCTGGCATGGAAGAAGATGCCTTCTTTATGACCAGTCTGTCGGAAACCAAAAGCAGTCGTAAGTCGACGACTGTCTGTGTGTGTGTATGTATTTTATATATATAAAAATCACAACTATTACCTCCATACCGGCTCGGTCAAGGCCCGGGTTAAGAACAACTGCAAGTGCTGTTAACTAACAGGGTGCTGGTGGAAATTGGACTACTGTTGGTCAAAAAAGGAGAGACGGGAGGCATGTCTGTAGGCGGAGAGAGAAGAAGAAAAGCATGAGTCTAGGACTGAGAGTAGGGACTTTGAATGTTGGAACTATGAAAGAAAAAGATAGAAAGCTGGCTGACATGATGCAGAGGAGGAAGGTGGACATACTGTGTGTTCAGGAGACCAGGTGGAAAGGGAGCAAGGCTAGAAGCATAGGAGCAGGGTTTAAGCTGTTTGTTCATGGTGTGGATGGGAAGAGAAATGGAGTAGGAGTCATCTTGAAGGAGGAGTTTGTCAGGAATGTTCTCGAAGTGAAAAGAGTGTCAGACAGAGTGATGAGTCTCAAGTTAGAAATTGAAGGCATGATGTTCAATGTTGTTAGTGCTTATGCCCCACAGGCAGGATGTGAGCTAGAAGAGAAGGAGAGATTCTGGAGTGAGTTAGATGAAGTGATGCTGAATACCCCCAAAGATGAAAGAGTAGTCATTGGGGCAGACTTCAAAGGACATGTTGGTGCAGGAAACAGAGGGGACAAGGAAGTGATGGGAAGGTTTGGTATCCAGGACAGGAACACAGAAGGACAGATGTTGATAGATTTTGCAAAAAGGATGGAATTGTCTGTGGTGAATACTTTCTTCCAGAAGAGACAGGAGCATAGGGTGACTTATAAACGTTGCGGTAGGAGCACACAGGTACACTACATCCTGTGTAGTCAATGCAGTCTGAAAGAAGTCAGTGACTGCAAAGTAGTAGTGGGTGAGAGTGTTGCCAAACAGCATAGGGTGGTGGTGTGCAGGATGATGCGGAAGGTGAAGAAGGCAAAGGCCGAGCAGAAGACAAAGTGGTGGAAGCTGAAATGGAAGAGTGTCATGTTGTCTTCAAGGAGGAGTTGAAACAGGCTTTGGGTGGTCAGGAAGTGCTTCCAGGTGACTGGACAATTACAGCCAATGTGATCAGGGAGACAGGTACGAGAATACTTCGTTTGTCCTCTGGAAGGAAAGTAGATAAGGAGACTTGGTGGTGGAATGAGGAAGTGCAGGAGTGTATTCAAAGGAAGCGGTTAGCTAAGAAGAAGTGGGACATAGAGAGGACAAAAGAGAGTAAACAGGAGTACAGGGAGACACAGTGTAAGGCGAACGTAGCGGTGTCCAAAAATATGACTTGTATGCTCGGTTGGACAGTAAGGAGGGAGAAAATGATTTCTACAGTTTGGCACAGCAGAGAAATAGAGATGAGAAGGGCATGTTGCAAATTAGAGTGAAAAAGAACAGAGAGGGAAATTGTCAGGTTCTAAATCAACAAAGACATCATAAAAACACGCACACACTCATTAGGAGGAAGACACAGAGAGTCAGTCAAGTTCATTCTCATATATGAGGAGAGCAGTTGGATTCTTAGCCAATTACAAGTCTCCTAGCTGCTCTGGCTTGAAACCCGACTGCAAACCTCTTTTATTGCATCAGGGTGATTTCTAGTTACACATGTCATATTGATTTCCTAAAGGGGAGGGGTGTATGTAAATCAGCATCATGACCTTCATCATTGTTCTATGCTTATCTACTTTGTCTAGTTTAGAATGTTCATTTCAGCTCTCGATCCAGCTGCAGTTAGGGAGTCATCCTGTTGTTGTGTGAGAACTTCAAGGTTGTGTCCACTTGGCTGCCTCCCATGGAGATAGAGATGTTTCTGCAAAATACCTCAACAAGCAGTTTCCAACATTTATACTTAGCGAGTAACAAAACAGGTTAGAGCTGTGGTAATTAATACAATTATTCCAACATTTCCCTCCTGTTTATCACAGCTCAAACAAAAGATATCATTTACTAATATTTCAAACAGATTTTAGATTAGTAAATTCATTAATTTCATTCAGAACTGTTTACTATCAGACAGAAATGTCACCTTTCTTAGTAGCATTCAGGATCTTAAATCCCAGGGCAGTGACGATGAGTCGATTCAACATAGAACAAACATGCAATACAACAACAACCACAGAGTGTAAAAAGCTGCAAAAACTACACAGATGATACAAGGGTACTATATTTTCCGAACACACTGAACCATGAGTCCCACATGGATATATCTACCCCAGAATGTTCTTTCATCTTTTTATTAAGATATTTTAGGCCTTCTATTGCTAGTGTTAGACTTCCATCTGATGCAGTGTTGTTTGGAATAAAAGTACAACATTGTTCCACGAACATTGCGCATACACCTCCTTTCTCTGCTCATAACATGTCTAGTGCTGTGGATTTTGGAAAGCCATCAGTGACGTTGCTGCTAATTGACTATATACTGCTTTAAAACCTGTCTGTGTCCAATTGTCTAGTTTTTTTAACATTATTGTGGATGTAATTTATTCTATCCGCACTTTTATTAATAGTACACCACCAACAGATGGTAGATTTGAACCCAGCTGCTACTTGATCTACCAGTTTATATTCATCAGGAACCCCTCATGGAACTCCTATAGCATCTATCTAAGTGGGGTCACGTGAACCCTGCCACGTGATATCTCTATTATAATGATTTTTTTTCCAGGAACCTGGTAACACACTATTTACTTCTTTTAATAGTGTTCTGCTGTTGTAGGGTATATTGATACTGGAAGTAAAAAGGTAACGATAGCACATACACCAGTTTTATTATGTGGCAACCTATCAAACAGCCTACTGTCTCCACACCACCACCATATGTCACTTCCTAATAAAGGGTTAAAACCAATATTCATTGTATTCATGCTCGTGCACCATTCAGTGGCGTTTAAATTTTCTAGTATCTGACCTGTGCCAGTCATGTTGATGCATGAAAAATTCCCTCTAGCTACTACTTTAGAAAATATGTGTTTGTATTTATTTTATTTATTTATTTATTTTCTCTGGTCCTGTGAGAGGATATACACTATACCATGTCATGCAGCTATTAGTCGGAACTGTATTATTCATTAAGTCTATTAGGCAATGCGGAGTTATTTCTGCTGGAATTATTCATATTGTACAGGCAGTTATATTTTTCTTGGTATTAACAACTTTGATGAGAAAGGTCGAGGTTTTCTTAGGCGTAAATTGCAACATTTCTCTCCATTGGCTTGTGGCTGTATCTGAATAGCTTTTCCAGTCATACAGCAGATTATTATGATTCTCAAATCCATTTTATATCTTTCCCATAGGTTTTTCTTCTACACTATTCTTCTTGGTCACCTCAGCATCAGTGACCACTAAGCGACTAGAGGCTCGTTGGTTTCTTCACTGGCTTTCGTGTCTACCCAGTCCTATTGATCTGCGTCCACACTATTACCAGGCTCAGCCTCAGCCTCGGTTGGACCTTCCGCTTTGATGACGCTTTTACAGTGTGTTAGATGAATCCACATTCCTCTTTCAGCTATTTTGATCGCAGTTGGGGTGGTCAGGAGTACTTGATATGTGCCTTCCCACTTGGCTGAATGCCAGTACTTTTTTTTTTTTTTTTTTTTAAGCTTCTGATTAGGCATTGTGTTTTGTGCAGATTAGACATGCTCTACAAAAAAAAAAATTGCTCATATATTAAAGCCATGGGCAGTATATCTCTGGTCTACCTGTCTCACCATCCCTCCTGTTGAGACATGGGTTTTTCCATGGCTCAATAATGCTGCCAATTTAAATAGGTTCTTTGATAAGATTGGTTTGTTATTGGGACAGGTATAGAGTCCGTTTTTAATCTGTGCTCCGTTGTTTATCCAGGATGCTTTTTCACTTTCTGGGCTTTGTTCCTGCATGTCCTGTAAACATCTCTGGTGACTTCAGTGTCATCTGACATCGTTACAGTGTTTTTGACATGCTGATTTCCTGTTCGTACATGAGTTGATACAGTGGATGTGTTATTTCTGCATAATTCGGTATCCATGCTCTGCAGTAATTCGTCAGTCCTAAGAAAGGACTTCATTTGTTTCTTTGTCACTGGCTTTGGTACTTGCAATACTGCTGTTTTTCTGTCATCCACAATGGTTCTACCTCCTGCACTCAGATTATGCCCCAAGTATTTGATTGTTAGTTTACACATTTGTGATTTGTCTTTACTGACCTTGTGCCCTTCAGCTGCCAGATGTCTGAGGAGTGCTATGGTGTCTTGTCCGCAGGTTTCTTCATCTGGTGAGGCCAGAACTGACTATTCTTATCAAGATGCACTGAGAAAAATGCGTTGCTGATATCCACCACAGTAAAGTGAGTTGCATCTGGTCTTAGGCTGTTTAAAAGGGTATGTGGATCTGTCACACATGGGGCTCTCTGGATTACTGGATCATTGACAGCTTGTAAATCTTGTGCCATTCTCCACCAATACTCCTGCTTTCAGCAATGCTTCAATTACAGGCTTGATTCCTTCTTTGGCATCTGGTTTAAGGGGATACTGTTTGATATGGGGACGATATTCAGTTTTTTGGCCGTATCTGGACTGGGTTCACACCTTTTATCAGCCCTACATCTGCGGGTCCTTTAGACCATAATTCTTCTGGGACCTCACTAAGTGCTTCATTTTCCTCTTGTGTTAGAACATTTTGTCAGCTGTATCTTTTCTGTAGGTGGACGCCCATATTTACTTGGGTTGTCCATTGGATTGTCTTTTTCCAGAGTCCCGTTCTTACACTGTACCACAAATTCGGTTGTGTTTCTTTCCAGTCCTCAGCACCTTCTCCTGCTTTTACCATGTTTCCTAGTTTCTTCCGGCTCATGGTACTGTGTTTATACAGGGACACATGAGGGGGTGTCCATTGTCTTCGTAATGACACCAGTTGTTTAGGCAGAATTGCTGCTATTGTTACATTTCCCATTTCATCACCATACATATAGGTGAGTGTTATTCTGGTTGGTGTGACTTTTTGCAATGCCCCTTCATATTCTGGGTCGAGATCTGGACAAGGTCGGAACCACATTATTATTTGTAGATCATCTGGATTCATGGCTTCAGTTCCTGGAACTGTCAATGACTTCCCTATTCTCATTAGGGCATCTCTTGTTGCACAGGGTTGTTGATTTGCAATATCAAGGGTGTAATCATAAAACGGTTCTCCATGTCCTTGTAGGACCATCAGGCCTTTTTCCTCTAGTTCTTTTCTTTTCTTTACCAGCATATATCCTTGTGTGGCTGATGGAATCAGCCCTATGCCCAATTGCAGCATTCCATCTCTGCCTAATAAATTTACTGGACATTCGGGCATATATAGTATTGACATATGGCATATTGATCCTTCTGGATCTCTGATCCACACTGGCTCGGAGATGTATACTTTACTGTGCAGACCGTTTGCGACCCTGACCACCACAGTCTCATCACCATTTCTTAGTCTTGGTATTGGTTCATTGCAGGTGGTTCTACATGCACCTGTGTCACATAGAAATGTCACTTCTTTCCCATCCACTATTAGTCTTATTTCCGGTCGGCAACTATCCAGTGCCAGTATTTCTTCTAAATTTAGATCAACTTCTTTTTGGGCTGAATCCTTTGTCTGTATGGCAGGTTCAATTTGACCTGAAGGGGTAGTACTTTTACATGATATATATAGTCATGCTGAACTCTGGTTTTGTTTCTGTTCTGGACAATCTCTGCTGTAATGTCCTTTCTTGCCACATGCCCAGCATTCATTCCCTCCAGGTCTGTTAAATTCTCCTCTTCCTCTTCCTCTGATAATATACTTCAGGTTCATCACAGTCCTCAAAGAAGGTTTCTAGTCTTTTTGTTTTCTTCTTTTTGGTTACTTTATCTGCATGCATTGCCTGATCGGCATAATCCTCCAGCTGCATTACACTTGTGCTGCACCATGCAGACCATTTTTCAGGTGTATTGCAAATGTTTGGCCCCCTGTTGGCTTGTCATCCACTTGTAATCGGAATGCTTTCTCGTATCTGATTCTGAAATCTTCCTTTCTCCTTCTTCTACTACTTGTCTTTGCCTTTTTTTTTTATTTATCATTTTCACTTGCTTTTTCTTTCCCTTGTCTCTTTAGTTTTCTCTTTTTCCTCTCTGGCTTTGCCTTTTATCTTTTTCACTTGCTTTTTCTTACTCTTGTTTTTGTTTCTTCACTTCTTCTTTTCTTTTCACTTGCTTTTTCTTTCTCTTGTTTTTGTTTCTCTTCTTCCTTTTTTCTCTCTTTTTCACTTGCTTTTTTTTTTTTCTCTTGTTTTTGTTTCGTCTCTTTATTATTTTTACAGTTCCGCCTAATAGCTCCCTGTAATTCTAACTGTCCGTTGAATCCATACTTCCTAACCCATAAATCTAAATATTTATTTCTATCAGGTGCCTGTTTTTCTACTGCTTTCCAATCTCCACATTCTAATTTATCTCTCGGTTTACTGTTTTTACCCCCATTTTAACCCAGTTTGGACCAGTGGTTTGTTGCAACTAGGGTGTCCTAACACTGTTTTTTTTTTCCTACGGGACAACGATTAATTATTTCTGTGGTAACCTGCAAGCTTCTACCTTTTCAGGCGGAGGGTTCTTGCCTCTGCATCCACAAAAACTCGTTGTATTGATCCCACAGTTGTTTATAAGAGGAGGTTAATCAAGGATTACGTCCTCCATTCACACACACATTCATTCATCCATGGCCGTTCAGTTTATAGACAGGGGAGTCCGCCCTCCCTTTTCCTTTTTTTATATTTTTATTTTATTTTTATTTTGTTTTATTTATTTTTTACGCGGAATTTAACTGTCTCTCCGCAACCTCGTGTTGCTTTTATTTACCTGCCATTGTCTAGAATACCCAGGGTTTTGTTTATAGACAGGGAGTCCATCCCTCCCTTCTTTCCCTAATAAACCGAGCTCATTCACTTATTTGTTTTTTGTTTTTTCCACGGAATTTAACTGTCTCTTTACTTTTTAACCTTTGTTACCGAGCTCATTCACTTCTGTTTTTAAAAGAAATTAACTCACCCCGTGTCTCCTCCTCGGCTTGCCGTCAACCCTTGGATCCCTGCGGACGGGTAGATCCTCTCGGTCCCAAACAGGGTCTGATGTCAACTCACTCTTGAGTTGCCCTGGCCAAGGATTTCACCGGTGTCCACCACGTCAGCAGGAATCGTCGGGTATGTTGGCATCCGGCTCGAAGGACCAAGTTAATGTCAGGTTCTAAATCAACACAGACATCATAAAAACACGCACACACTCATTAGGAGGAAGACACAGAGAGTCAGTCAAGTTCATTCTCATATATGAGGAGAGCAGTTGGATTCTTAGCCAATTACAAGTCTCCTAGCTGCTCGGGCTTGAAACCCGACTGCAAACCTCTTTTATTGCATCAGGGTGATTTCTAGTTACACATGTTATATTGATTTCCTAAAGGGGAGGGTTAGATGTAAATCAGCATCATGACCTTCATCATTGTTCTATGCTTATCTACTTTGTCTAGTTTAGAATGGTCATTTCAGCTCTCTATCCAGCTGCAGTTAGGGAGTCATCCTGTTGTTGTGTGAGAACTTCAAGGTTGTGTCCACTTGGCTGCCTCCCATGGAGATAGCGTTGTTTCTGCAAAATACAGGCAGTTTCCAACATTTATACTTAGCGAGTAACAAAACAGGTTAGAGCTGTGGTAATTAATACAATTATTCCAACAGAAATGTATTGACTGATGACAGAAGTGTGCTGAGAAGATGGAAAGAGTACTTTGAAGAGCTGATGAATGAGGAAAATGAGAGAGACAGAAGAGTCAAGGAGGAGACAGTTGAGGAGCAGAAAGGAGCAAAGATTAGTCAGGGTGAAGTGAAAAGTGCACTGAAGAGGATGAAGAATAGAAAGGCAGTTGGTCCTGATGATAGGTAGAGGAGAGGTAGCAGTAGATTTTCTGACAAGAACATTCAACAAGGTCTTAGAGAGTGAGCAGATGCCGGAGGAATGGAGGAGAAGTGTGCTGGTGCCCATTTTTAAGAACACGGGAGACGTGCAGAGTTATGGTCAACTACAGAGGGATAAAGTTGATGAGCCAAACGATGAAGTTATGGGAAAGAATAGTGGAAGCTAGACTAAGGGCAGAGGTTCAGAGGGAGCTGCATTGTGCCATTGTGGATCTGGAGAAAACATATGACAGGGTGTCAAGAGAAGAACTGTGGTATTGCATGAGGAAGTCTGGAGTGGCAGAGATGTATGTCACAGTGGTGCAGGACATGTATGAGAGATGTAAGGCAGTGGTGAGGTGTGCTGTCGGTGCGACTGAAGAATTCAAGATGAAGGTGGGCCTGCATCAAGGATCAGCTCTGAGCCCCTTCTTGTTTGCTATGGTGATGGACAGGCTGACAGACGAGGTTACACAAGAAGTCAGTAAGTCAGAATACATTGTGTGAATGAGATGGACCCAAGAGGAACGATGAGGTTACAAGGAGCAGAGATAAAGAAGTTGGAGGATTTTAAGTACTTAGGCTCAACAATCCAGAGCAATGGAGAGTGTGGAAAAGAGGTGAAGAAGCGTGTGCAGGCAGGTTGGAATGGTTGGAGAAAAGTCTCCGGTGTGATGTGTGATAGGAAGGTATCGGCAAGAATGAAAGGAAAAGTGTACAAGACGGTGTTGAGGCCAGCGATGTTGTATGATTTAGAAACAGTGGCACTGACGAAAAGACAGGAGGCAGAGCTGGAGGTAGCAAAAATGAAAATGTTGAGGTTTTCTCTGGGAGTAACGAGGATGGATAGAATCAGAAATGAGTACATCAGAGGGACAGCCCCTGTAAGATGTTTTGGAGACAAAGTCAGAGAGGCTAGATTGAGATGGTTTGGACATGAGTAGAGGAGGGATAGTGAATAAATTGGCAGTAGGATACTGAGGTTGGAACTACCAGGCAGAATGTCCATATGAAGACCAAAGAAGAGATTTATGGATGTGGTGAAGGAAGACATGGAGGACATGTGTGTGTGTGTGTGAGTGTGTGTGTGTGTGTGTGTGTGTGTGTGTGTGTGTGTGTGTGTGTGTGTGTGTGCGTGCATGTGCATACACAAATGTCCTCCACCCTGACCAAAAATAAGTCTTGGAAGTAATTCATTACTTCTGCTCATTTCTTGGTAAGGACAACGATGAAATCGTTTCATGTTTCTGTGACTCAAAAGTAATTCTGATCAACAGTGGGTGTTGTCAAAATGTTACCAAAGACAACTTACTTCGCACTGGCAAGGGTGTTTTTTATTAAATTCAGATTCAAAGTTTGTTTTGTTTAAATGTGAAGCTGAAATAAATAAAAACATTGAATTATATACTGTATGATTTGAAACAAAAATCAACATGCAATCATTAAATAAGGAATGTACAGTACATTTATTAGAAGGTAATTACCTTTGTATTTTCTGAATGTGATATTCCTGATTTATAGTCAAATATCAACGTAAGTGATTTTATTTTTTTCATTCTTTTGATGCAATTTCAATTACATCATTTTGGAAAATATGGAAAGGGCAGCCTCGTGAAGAAAACAGGCAGCAAACTCTAGTCTGTATGTTTTTTTTAAATCACCATATTTCACACACCGCAAAATGACATTAACACACACGCACACACGCACGCACACACGCACGCGCACACGCGCACACACGCGCGCACACACGCCATTTAAAACGACATTTCCCCCCTATAATCTGTATCTTGAAGAAGATAAAGGAAACTTAGAATGGGTTTTATTTTAGATTCTGGCTTTTTAAAGAGATTTTAGTTTAACATTCTCCAAAAGTGACAGCAGCGGACACATTCTGTTGTACATGTTTAAGACTTCCTGCAGGGAAATAAATCAAAGGGTGCTGGATGTGCACATGAATGTGTGAAATTTCAGTAGTACTGAAAACAAAGTACTTTCCGCACCACCAGAGATATGTCTCAACTGTTGAACAATGCTTAAACAATCCACACGGACATGCTCCAACTACAATGTGTGTTCAAATCTCTCTTGGTAAGTAGTATAGTAAATCCAGATGAAATGATGATGAGGAAGCATGTTACCTAGCAGCATGTCTTCTGGGAGCAGGTCAGTACCGATAGGGAGGAGTGGAGTGTTAATGGCATTCCCCTCTTCCTGAAGGTCGCTCACTAAACACACACAAAAATTAGAGACAATGTTAGAACCACATCACTTGAGTGTGAAGGAAAAAACAAACAAAAAAAACCAAACAAACAAACAAAAAAACAACGAAACCACTAGTAACCTAGTATTCAATAGGGCTTCAACAAAACTGCCAATTATTTATTGAAAGGTAGAGGGACAGCACATGTAAGAGGTTTTGGAGACAAAGTCAGAGAAGCTATATTGAGCTGGTTTGAGATGTCCAGAGGAGGGATAGTGAGTATATTGGTAGTAGGATGCTGAGGTTGGAACTTCGAGGCAGAATGCCTCGAGGAAGACCAAAGAGAAGATTTATGGATGTGGTGAGGGAGGACATGATAGTTGGAAGGTAGTTGGAGTAATAGTAGAAGATGCAGAGGATAGGGTGAGATGGAGGCAGATGATTTGCTGTGGCAACCCCTGAAGGGAACAGCCAAAAGGCAAAGAAGAAGATTCATATCAAATATACAGAAAGGTTTGTTCTGTAGCATATTAAAAGCTATTTTTTAGCTCGGAAACACATGTCACCACCAGAACTGTAGCTCGGGATATTTCTGGAGTGTGGCTGGTTAGATCTGAAACATAACTACAAAAACAGAAACAGGGCACACACAGTGCTGAATTATAGAACAGTATCTGTTGCCTTTCTACGAATACAAAAATTGTTAATTAAAAAAGATCCACGTTTACAATTACGAATTTAAACATGGGGATCAAAGTTCAAAGCAAATAAAATATTCAAGATTTATAAAAATAGAAATGTAGCTACAATTTACTTTTATTACATTTCCTCAGTTGCACTTGTGTCACAACAGTTGAAAACACTGAAAAAATGTGACTCAAAGTACAGTGGTATGAAAAAGTATCTGAACCTTTTGGAATTTCTCACATTTCTGCATAAAATCACCATCAAATGTGATCTGATCTTTGTCAAAATCACACAGATGAAAAAACAGTGTCTGCTTTAACTAAAACCACCCAAACATTTATAGGTTTTCATATTTTAATGAGGATAGCATGCAGAAGGGGGAGGAATAAGTAACTGAACCTCTGCCTAAGGAGACTTAAAGAGCAATTGAAACCAATTTTTACCAAACAATTTAAGTCAGGTGTGTGCTCAATCACTGATGAGTGGCTTAAAGCTGCCCTGCCCACTATAAAACACAGACCTGGTAAGAATCCCGGTGGGGGAACATATAGTCGACCTTGGGGGCACCCGACAGGCTCCGGTTCCCCCTGATGAGCGTCCTGAACTAGTCGTTCTACCTCCCATTGTGCTGCTCCGAGTATACAAGAGGAGGGCAGGATGGTCAAGAAGGCACATGGTTGGAGCTTCTGGTCTGTGGGAGACCGTTGGGAGAGGACCGCCCCCACCCCTGAGTCCGAGGTGTCGACTTCCACCACAAACTGCAGCGAGGCGTCCAGGTGGATCAGTACGTGCGCGTGGACGAATTTCGCCTTCAGCTTGTCAAGCGCCGACTGGGCACTTGGGGACCACTGGAACAGGGTCTTGGGTGATGTCAACTGTGTGAGTGGGGCTGCTAGGCAGCAGTAGTCCTGCATGAACCGGTGATAGAGGTTCGCGAACCCCAGGAACCTCTGCAGCTGTTTCCGCGTCCCTGGAGTTTGCCACTCTGCCACTGCCTTCACCTTCGCCAGATCGAGTCCTATCTGCCCCTTCTCCACGATGAACCCCAGGAACAAGACTGAGGGGACATGAAACTCGCATTTTTCTGCCTTAATGAGCAATCTGTTCTCCAGGAGCCTCTTCAGTATCATTCTCACGTGGCAGAAATGTTCGTCTTGGTCTCTGGAGAAGATCAGAATGTTGTCCAGGGATCCAAATACAAAGCGGTTCAGCATGTCCCTAGGCACAT
Source organism: Plotosus lineatus (assembly GCA_024760905.1). Classification (NCBI taxonomy): domain Eukaryota; kingdom Metazoa; phylum Chordata; class Actinopteri; order Siluriformes; family Plotosidae; genus Plotosus; species Plotosus lineatus. The sequence continues at coordinate 100,300 of CM045742.1, read as the reverse complement.
CGTTGACCAGAGCTTGGAAAACACTGGGGCATTGGTTAGTCCAAATGGTATGACCAGGTATTCGAAGTGCCCCAGGGGCGTGTTGAAAGCCGTCTTCCACTCGGCTCCCTCCTGATTTTGGATTAAGTGGTAGGTATTTCTCAGGTCCAGCTTGGAAAAAATGGCAGCATCGTGGAGAGGGGTGAAGGATGAATCTATTAGAGGGAGAGGGTACTTGTTTTTTATGGTGATCTGGTTCAGACCCGTGTAATCGATGCAAGGTCTCAGGGTCTTGTCCTTCTTTTCGATGAAGAAGAATCCCGCACCTACCGGGGAATATGAGGGCCGAATGAGACCTGCAGCCAGCGACTCGTTAATGTATGCCTCCATGGTGTCTTTCTCCAGCTTCGACAGGTTGTATATTTGCTGGGAAGGGAGCATGGAACCTGGGAGTAGGTCAATGGCGCAGTCATACGGTCGATGAAGAGGTAAGGAGCGAGCCCAGTCCTTGCTGAAAACCTCTTGCAGGTCGTGATATTCTTTGGACACACCAGCCAAGTCGAGATCCTCCAGGTTGACTGGGGTTTGTGAGGCTTGGGAGGGTATGGCTGCCATTAGGCAGTGTTGCAGAAAGAAGTCACTCCAGCTGTGTATGGTGAGGGTGCGCCAGTCAATGTGGGGATTGTGGGTCTGCAACCATGGCTACCCTAACACTAATGGAGAGAGAGAGAGGCAGGGAGAACAAACTGTTCCAAATATTCCTGGTGGTTACCAGACAAACTGAGCTTAACTGGCTTGGTCTTGTGCGTGATGCGAGCGATGAGTCAGCCATCTCTGGCCACTACCTCCTTGGGGGTCTTGAGTTCATACATGGGTAGGTCAACCATCCCCAGATCGATAAAGTTAGCGTCAGCACCTGAGTCAATAAATCCGTCTACAGGATGAGAGTGTTGGGCGGAGTGTAGCGTACCTTGAACTTGCAGGCGCTTTCCAGGTGCCATGGAGGATCCTCTTGAGGTAATGGCCCTTCTTGGCGCAGTTGATGCAAGACGGTTGGCCAGCTGCCGGTGCCTCTCTTCAGCCGTCAGTCTGGTGCAGTTCACCTGCATGGGTTCTTTGCCGTCATCCTCCCTCAGAGGGGGGAATGGCGAGTGAGTTCGAGGTGGGGCCACTTTCCGGATCTATCCCTCTCTCTCAGCCGGTTGTCCAGTCTGGTAGACAAGCAATTAATTACTCCAGAGTAGTTGTCTCGTCTCGGTCCGCGAGCTCGTCTTTCAGCTGATCGTTGAGCCCCTGCAGGAAAGCCCCCTGAAGCGCGGGGTCATTCCAGCCCCTTTCGATGGTGAGAATCCGGAATTGGATGGCGTACTCCACCACTGACTGTGAGCCTTGCCAAATCTGTAGGAGCTGGGAGCTCACCTCCTCCCCTTTCGCTGGACGTTCGAAAACCTTCTTCATTTCTCACATGAACTGATCTTCCTGGGAGCATAATTCCGGGGTATGGGTAGCACTAATGAAGGCGGTTTTAGCTTGGTCAGTGGCGTATGTAAGCGGCTGCTGGCTGAAGACGAGCGAGCACTGGTGAAGGAATTGTGCGCAGGAGCCGATCGTACCCGAATACCTGGCTGGCATGGGGATGAGAGGTTCTCGGTGTAGGGAGTATCACTGGTGCTGACGCTGCTGCCGAAGCGGAAAGTGAAGGGTGAGGGGGTGGGGTCGCGGCAGCGGGGTGAGTGGCAACGGCGTCCATCCTTCTGCCGAGCTGCGCCAAGCTGGTGGTTATGTGCTGGAGATTGTCCATCAGCTGATGTAAGGTGGCGTCGTGGTGTCCCAGCAGGGCGCCCTGGTCGGATAGTGTCTGCTGAAGCTGTGCAGTCTCCGCTGGGTCCATGTTTTCAGGTCAGAAGATTCTGTTAAGCCTGGGGTGTGTGCGTAGGACCTAGAGATGCAGGAGACCAAAAGAAGTTCAAACGATTTATTAAATACTAGGGCTAGTAAATTATGGGAATACTAAGTCAAGGGAAGTGGTCAAGCACGAAGCAAGAATCAGGGGTCAAAGAGAAAGCCAAGGAGCAGAGTCATGGAGACAACAATCTGACATCGGAGGGAAGCGCGCTGCTCCCATTTATAGCTGGCAGCTTGCTGATTGCAGATAGGGACCAGGTGCGCTCTGCTTGGAACTCACCTACCGGCAACCTCCACGCCCCTCGCCAGCACCTGCAATTATTAAAGAAGAGTTAATTCCTCCAGCCAACACAGACCATAACACATTCCTGACCAACCCCTCCTTCAAGATGACTCCTACTCCATTTCTCTTCCCATCCACACCATGATCAAACAGCTTAAACCCTGATCCTAAGCTTCTAGCCTGGCTACCATTCCAATTGGTTTCCTAAACACACAGCATGTCCACCTTCCTCCTCTGCATCATGTCAGCCAGCTCTCTATCTTTTCTTGTGATAGTTGCATCATTCAAAGTCCCTATTCTCATTATGAGACTCCTGCCTTTCCTCTTCTCTCTCTGCCTATGGACACGCCTCCTGCCTCTTCTTCTTAGACCAATAGTAGTCCAATTTCCACCAGCACCCTCTTGGTTAACAGCACTGAGAGCGGTTATTGTTAACCCGGGCCTCGAGCGATCTGCTGTGTTATTCTTGTTTTTGATTCTCATTTTTATATGTTGCATTGGTTTTAAGTCGGATGCCCTTCTTGACACAACCCTATGCATTTATCCGGGCTTGGGACCAGTGTGAGGAAGAAACACTGCATTGTGACCCCCCCCCCTCCAGTCACGGCTGCATTATATATTATTAAAGAGCCTCTTAGTGTGTTTTAATTACCAGTTGAGTTCTATGATGCCACTCAAACACTGTGTGTCTTCTCTGGCTAAGTGATAGAAAATGTAGGATGTCTCCTCTGAAGAAATAAGACTTTTTTCTGAAGAAACGACAGTTTCCTCTGAAGTGCCTGAAGAGGAATAATCAACTGAACTGCTGTATTAAATTCTTTTTAATATTCCAGTACAGTATCAAAATTAATGTTTAGAATGCTTGTGTCATCAACCGGTCATAGACGAGCATAGTGCAAAACATGAACAAACAAAACAACAAATAAAACAAATTAAAACGAACAACGAAACAATTTGACTCTGAGAAGTCCACGACGTCACCCTCTACGCAATGCCATCTTGGAGACGTCATTCCAAGATGTCACTCCAAGTTTAATGTAAATGGACATGAGTCATAATAAAGTTTATCCTTTTGATATCGTTTGTTAAACATGCAATAGAACATAAAACCTTATTTACTGTACTGGAATTATATATTATTTATATATATATATATATATATATATATATATATATATATATATATATATATATATATATGCAGCTGTGAAGGGGGGGCACAAACCAGTTTCTCTCCCTCATGCCAGTCCCAAGCCCAGATAAATGCAGAGGGTTGCATCAGGAAGGGCATCCGGCGTAAAACAAATGCCAAATAAAACATGCGAGTCACAACAAAAAATGTCATGCCAGATCGGTCGAGGCCCGGGTTAACAACGACCGCCATCAGTGCTGTTAACCAACAGGGTGTTGGTGGAAATTGGACTACTGTTGGTCGAAGAAGGAGGGGCGGGAGGCGTGTCCGTAGGCAAAGAGAGAAGAGAAAAGGCATGAGTCGAGGACTGAGAGTAGGGACTTTGAATGTTGGAACTATGGCAGGAAAAGGTAGAGAGCTGGCCGACAAGATGCAGAGGGGGAAGGTGAACATACTGTGTGTTCAGGAGACCAGGTGGGAAGCTAGCATGGCTAGAAACTTAGGAGCAGGGTTTAAGCTGTTTTTTCATGGTGTGAATGGGAAGAGAAATGGAGTAGGAGTCATCTTGAAGGAGGAGTTTGTCAGGAATGTTCTTGAAGTGAAAAGAGTATCAGACAGAGTGATGAGTCTGAAGTTAGAAATTGAAAGCGTGATGTTCAATGTTGTTAGTGCTTATGCCCCACAGGTAGGCTGTGAGCTAGAGGAGAAGGAGAAATTCTGGAGTGAGTGAGATGAAGTGATGCAGAGTACCCCCAGAGGTGAAAGAGTGATCATTGGAGCAGACTTCAATGGCCATGTTGGTGCAGGAAACAGAGAGGACGAGGAAGTGATGGGCAGGTTTGGTATCCGGGACAGGAATGCAGAAGGACAGATGTTGGTAGATTTTGCACAAAGGATGGAAATGGCTGTGGTAAATACTTTCTTCCAGAAGAGAGAGGAGCATAGGGTGACTTATGAAAGTGGAGGTAGGAGCACACAAGTAGACTACATCTTGTGTAGGCGATGTAATTTGAAGGAAGTCAGTGACTGCAAAGTAGTAGTAGTAGGTGAGAGTGTTGCCAAACAGCATAGGATGGTGGTGTGCAGGATGACGCTGATGGTGAGGAAGGTGATGAAGGCAAAGGCACAGCAGAAGACAAAGTGGTGGAAGCTGAAAAAGGAAGAGTGTCGTGTTGTCTTCAAGGAGAAGTTGAAACAAGCTTTGGGTGGTCAGGAAGTGCTTCCAGATGACTGTACAACTACAGCTAATGTGATCAGGGAGACAGGTAGGAGAATACTTGGTGTGTCCTCTGGAAGGAGAGTAGATAAGGAGACTTGGTGGTGGAATGAGGAAGTGCAGGAGTGTGTACAAAGGAAGAGGTTAGCTAAGAAGTGAGACATTGAGAAGACCGAAAAGAGTGAACAGGACTACAGGGAGACACAGCGTAAGGCGAAGGTAGCGGTGTTGAAGACCAAACAGAGGGCGTATGGTGACTTGTATGCTCGGTTGGAAAGTAAAGAGGGATGAAATGATTTATACAGGTTGGCACAGCAGAGAAGTAGAGATGGGAAGGACATGCAGCAAGTTAGAATGATTAAGGACAGAGAGGGAAATGTATTGACTGATGACAGAAGTGTGCTGGGAAGATGGAAAGAGTACTTTGTAGAGCTGATGAATGAGGAAAATGAGAGAGAAAAATGAGTAGAAGAGGTAACCGTTGAGGACCCGGAAGTAGGAAAGATTAGTAAGGGTGAAGTGAGGAGGGCATTGAAGAGGATGAAGAATGGAAAGGCAGTTGGTCCTGATGACATACCGGTGGAGGTATGGAAGTGTCTAGAGAGGTAGCAGTAGATTTCCTTACAAGAACATTCAACAAGGTCTTAGATGCCAGAGAAATGGAGAAGAACTGTGCTGGTGCTCATTTTTAAGAACAAGGGAGACATGCAGAGTTGTGGAAACTACAGAGGGATAAAGTTAATGAGCCATACAATGAAGTTATGGGAAAGAATAGTGGAAGCTAGACTAAGGGCAGAGGTCAGCATTTGTGAACAACAGTTGGGTTTCATGCCAAGAAAGAAAACACAGATGCAGTGTTTGCCTTGAGGATGTTAACAGAGAAGGTCAGACAGAGCTGCATTGTGCCTTTGTTGATCTGAAGAAAGCATATGACAGGGTGCCGAGAGAGGAGCTGTGGTATTGAATGAGGAAGTCTGGAGTGGTAGAGAAGTATGTTAGAGTGGTGCAGGACATGTATGATAGATGTAAGACCGTGGTGAGGTGTGCTGTCGGTGTGACAGAAGAGTTCAAGGTGGAGGTAGGACTGCATCAAGGATCAGCTCTGAGCCCCTTCTTGTTTGCTATGGTGATGGATAGGCTGACAGACGAGGTAAGACAATATTCTCCATGGACTATGATGTTTGCAGAAGACATAATCTATAGTGAGAGCTATTCTACGCCCGATCCACTAGACCACCACTGCCCAATAATTGATTTAGGGGTGTTTTATAAGATGCGGTAATGGTATTTATGGATGTATAGTACAGTATGAGCATCATACGTCACACGTCATACAGTTGGCCCTTGACTATTCGTGGTTTTGCACTCGCGGTTTGAGTACACACGGTCTGCCCAGCAACCGGCACATGATTCAAATTCAGCCAATGGCTGTCCTCCTTTCTGCTGATTGGTTGAGCTGATGTCCTACCCCTTTTTATTCATTCACGCAAACTTTGTGCATGTGTTGTTGGGGTTTTTTTCTGTTTTTAATTACAGTAAGCACAGTTAAGCTCAGTCATACCACAAAAACGCTGCACAACGTCTCTGGTAAGGCACCGAAGCGCATCAAAAAAGTAATGACGCTGCATGATAAAGTCGAATTACTTGATATGCTTCGGGAAGGGAAAAGTTTTGCTTCAGTAGGGCGCCATTATAAAGTAAATGAGAGTACAGTTCGCTATATAAAGAAGAAAGAGAAGGCCATCAGAGCTCGTGTAGCATTGAGCTATTGTGGAAGTGCTAAGCTGGTGAATGTGGGAAGAAACAAGGGAATCCGCCTTGGTATTCTGGATACAAGACTTACGGAGGAAAAATATCCCTTTAGACACAAAGATGATTTGTAAGAAGGCACCGAGTTTATAGTCTCAATTCAGCGGAAGCAGCGAAAGTGAACCACAACCAGGACCATCAACGGCATCAGCTGCAGAGACTTTTCAAGCCAGCAAGGGTCGGTTTGATGGCTTTGTAAAATGTTACCAGATTTGAACTGGAAAAAAATCACATGGAGAAAGTGCAGCTGCAGATACGCTGCGGAGAAGTACTATATCCTGATGCATTTAAGCAAATCGTTATGGAAAATTGATACAAGCCAGAGCAGGTATTCAACTTTTTTTTTTTATTAGGTACTCTATTCAACTTTAACTTAAGTTGAATAACTTGTGCCTAATCCTTTTCTTGAATGAATAAAATGCTGTATGTTTCAATCCATCAGGTATTTAACATGGATGAGACAGGGTTGTTTTGGCAAAAGATGCCTTCCTGAACATTCCTATGAAGGACAAAATTAGAGCCCCGGGTTTCAAAGTGCAAAAGGACAGAGTAACACTTGTTATGTGTGGTAATGCTGCTGGCTGGATGATGAAACCTGGACTTATTCATAAGTCTGCAAATCCCAGATATCTTGGCAACTTACAAAACCCTTTTCACCACTATGAAAAAACAAAGCCAGCTGCCAGTAACCATGTTCCTAACAAAGGCCAAGAAAACTTCTACACGACCCACACTCGAAGAAAATACAGCACCTTCTGTCTCTTCTGAAGTAATAATACTTTCTCCTGAAGAAACAACAGTTTCTTTTGAAGTGCCTGAAGATGATTAATCTGAACTGTTGTAAAGTTGTATAGTACTGTACAGTATTAAAATGTTTTAAATTATTATTCCAGTACAGTACTGTACCTAAATTAATGTTTAGGATGTTTATGTACGAGATGTTCTGTAGTACAGTACAGTGTGTTTACAGTAGTCAAGTTTCTCCTTTTGGCATCCAGTTTGTTAATTACTGTAGACTTCATGTTTTTCATGTCCTCAACAATCCAATAAACAGTGCAAGACGCTCTAGTGGGCGTCTGAGAAGCATGTTTAACGACTAATGTGAAAATACACAGTGCTGTAACTGTATGATTATCCAAATTATCACACCATTTTACTGTATTACACTTGTTGTTCTTTTATATATATATATATATATATATATATATATATATATATATATATATATATATATATATGTACAATAATATACGAATACAGTACTGTGTAATATATATATATATATATATATATATATATATATATATATATATATATATATGTACACAGCACTGTATTCATATATTATTGTGTATATATATATATATATATACACACACACACACACATACAGAGAATATTATATATATATATATATATATATATATATATATATATATATATATATATATATATATATAGATAGATAGATAGATAGATAGATAAAGTATGCTGTATAATGTTTATATATTTTTATTACTAAATATCACAGTACAAAATTAAAACGTTTTCCTTAAATCATGACTCCATTTTACGACATTAATACTGTATTAATGAGCAAAACTGTCCATAGAATGTGTTTAAGAAGCATATTTTAGTGCATGTAACAGATACACAGTATTTAACTTCCAGTTGGTCATTCGGGAATGTAATATGATACATGGGGTTTTACTTCCGGGTACAGAACTCGAAATTATCTTCATACGTGGGAGGGACCGGAACCGAACCCACGTGAATATCGGGGCTACTGTGTGTGTATTATATATATATATATATATATATATATATATATATATATATATATATATAGAGAGAGAGAGAGAGAGAGAGAGGAATCTCTCGCTACTTAGTCCTTCAATTCATTCAGCTTCAGTGCATTGTGGGTTTTTTTTTTGTTTTTTTTTTAAGATTCACCAAATTAAAAAATAAGGAAACTAAGGAAGAATAGAAGGACAAGTTAAGGATAATGCTGCAAAACAAAGCCAATTATGCAAAAAAAAAAAATCCCAAACAGACAAAATCAAAAAACAACCCCAAACCCCTCATTATTTTTATGTGATGTGCGCAACGTTTAATTGTTATTATAAGCATTTATAGCGTTGAATATGTATTTTTTGATATTATATACACATATACATGTACGTATACAGCAATCAGGGGGGTCGATCCTACTTCGAGGAATTCAGCGGTCGTGAGGTGTCTCGGTCCCAATTAACTGTGGTAAGTGAGGGATCCCTGGAAATATATATAAACAATTTTATGTTTTTTAATTAAAAAAAAAAACTTTTATCTATCAGTCTATGTGCATTTCATCTAAGCTCGTTTCATCTTAATGATTAAAAGGCTGACTTTCTTTAAAACTTGTTCTTACCATTACTTTGTACATTTTTATGAAAATCTTGAAAATATGGGGGTGGGCTGAATCCGGCCCTCGGTCCATAGTTTGGGGACCACTGCTTTAAACCTTAAAGGTAAAGTGACTCACTCATTAATTGATGATACAGTTGTAGAATATTTTAAATATGATAATGAAATACTGCAATAAATTTCTGAGACAAGCTGTTTTTGTTATGGTCTGTGCTGGTTGGCGGCATTAATTCTTTCTTTAGTCATTGCAGGCACTGGCAAGGGGCATGGCTGTTGCTGGTAGGTGAGTTCCAGAAGAGCACACCTGGTCCTACTCTGCAAGCAGCCAGCTATAAATGAGAGTCTTCCCAGTGATTCCGTTCCTCTGATTTCTCTCTGACCCCTGGTATCTTGCTTCATGCTCGACCAGTTCCATTGATTTATTATTCCTGTGATTTACAGTTCCAAGTGCAAAATAAAATCGTTGAATCCTCTTATGGTCTCCTGCATCTCTGGGTCTGACGCATATACTCCAGGCGTAACAGTTTTACCATTTTGACCACATTGAGCCTTTCAGGCGCATGGACCAACAGGGTGTAAAAGGCATCCCTCCCTGTAAATACAGAGCCTTGCTTTTTCAGAAACATGCAAAAAAACCATGGTGTTTCTGGATTCTTCTTCTTCTAAAATTTCAGTTTGCCATTAAAAAGCAAACAGCAATAATGCACTGAACTTCCGTGTGTATGTGAGCAGACTAATCAAACTTATTTTCGTTGTTTCCAAACAGAAGATGTTTTTGAGACCAGTCTTTGGTGGCAATCAACAGTGACCTTAAGCTCAGATTGCTTTTTGCTTGAATTCTGGTCACTTCAACTATGAACCTGCCTCTTGCTTTTCATCCATAATTTTTCTGAAATTCATGGACTAGACTTTACATGTACACTTATCGCTCATCACTTCCTGCCTGGATGCAGCTTTAGCCACTTAGGATCAGAAACATAATGCAGGTGTGCAAAGGTGTAACATACGGGTAAAAAAAAAAAAAGAAATAAACGAATGTCACAGTAAACAAAAAAGCCTAAACGCACATCTATTGCTTGTTGCTATGTGCGCTGTTCACCTTGATCCGTCTAACTCAAAAAGAAAGGAGATGTATACATATATAAATACTGTATACAGATGCTACCCAACTTACGAACGAGATACGTTCTGAATGGCCGTTCATTAAATTAATTTGTTCGTAAGTCGTTACAGGGCGTTCTTTAGAGGGAAATGTATGTAAGTAACCTATACAAAAGTTTGTGTAAGTAACTTATACGAGTTTGTACTGTATGCACCCCCCCCCCCCATAGTGTTGCTATAACAAAAGACGGAGTGGGCAGAGGAGAGTGATGCACGATACAGAGTCGTCACGCAGAATAGGCGCGCAATTTTGCACATCGGAACAGGGCTGAACAGAGTGGCTATAAGTTAGATTTTGTATTGCGAGCCGATTCTGTGTAGTACATCACTCTCCTCTGCCCACTCCGTCGTTTTACGAATGATCACAAGTACGGAGGAGTCTGTATACAATATATACAATGTTAATGAGGGAAATGTGTTCGAGGAACCACCACATGGGAAATTGTGGCTGTTTTGTGTTGTTAATGAAAAGGTTTCTGGTATCTCATCAATAAATAAGGAAATATGTTTTTTTTTTTTTTTTTTTATCTTTGGTTCGAATATAGAAATACTGAATGATGCAGCTTTAATGATTTGATGCTCAGCCTGGGTTAAGATTTTCTCTTTTTTCCCTCTTCGTTTTAATGACAATCACTGCAGCATTGCTGCACTTTCCAAACAGTTGGTGGCGATAATGCACAAAGGTTTTATTAGGAAGGAAGAAGAAGAAGACGACGAATAAGAAGAGAGAGAAGCCACACTCACTGGGTTTGGGGAAGACAAATGTTTTCATCTTTAAATCCTGAGGTAAGTTAAAAGGTAGCTGCTTTCTGTGGACAAAAGATTGGATCATAAATGGGTGTTTATTTTATATAATAATGTTTAATGCAGGGAGGATTAAAGATTCTCACTGCTAGGAATTCACTTTTTGTAATTTTTATTTTTACTTCAAATTACCCCATCGAGCATTTCCTTATGTTCTGAATATTACTGAAGTACAGATAATCACACAATGTTTAAAATATTTGTTATTTTTAAACCCCAGGTTTTTTACCAATTGATTAGAGAATTTATGACTAACAGACTTCCCTCCTGTTTAACTCTGTGCACCTAACTGGTTCTGTGTGGTACTGGTTTCTCGTGCTCGGCTCAGAATTTCAACAGCTCTTGGAGATTTATTTATAATGTCCCCATGTTGTTTTTTACAACTATTCAAATATCTGCAATAATCCATTAAGTCTGTGATAATCAATTAAAATAAAGCCCTGTAAAATACAAATCAATTAAAAAATACTGGATGTGGGGCAGTGGTGGTCTAGTGGTATAGGGTGCTGGATCACTGATCCAGAGGTTGGGGGTTCGAGTCCCACTCTCCACAAGGTTGTCACTGTGTCCCTCCCTCCCCCCAGTGCAGCTAACTGGGTTATCAAAGGCGGGCCATGTCTCTCACTGTCTATGGCAGTGCTTCTCAATTATTTTCTGTTACGCCCCCCCCTAGCAAGAAGAAAACAATTCGCGCCCCCCCACCACCCACTTTCCGCCGCAACTATAAATTATAACTTTTTTCTATAATATAGTTACAGGTATATCTCTTCATTATATCGTATCCTTGTTAACATAAATAAAACAAAAAGAAAGAGATATAGTTCAACTTACAAGAATAACTTTAACATTTTTTATTAGTCTGTAAAAGAAAGTGCATCAATTTGCCTTAAATTTAAAAATAATAATATCCTTGTTACATTTTTGACAAACTTACCACACCATTTGCTGCTGAAAATAAAATCAATAAATAATTAATTCAAATTGACTTCAGAAACATTAACTCAGGAGCACAATATATAAACACTTTAACCTACAAAACAAGAACAAATAGAACAATTTGTGCTGATTTTTTTTTCTCAAAATGAGGAAGCCAAGATTAATGGCTACAATGAGCACGTTTTGCAGCGCACAGCTTCTCAAAGTGAGGTTTGAAGCAGTTGAAGAGTTAATACTCGCTGCGCACAATGGGCAATGAGGGTGCCACTGCCAACTACTGGAGTGGATGTGCAATTACACTTTCTTGTAGTACGGCGGAAAAAAAGCATGTTCTCCTGGGTCACACGCGCCCCCCTCAGTGGGGCGTGCCCCACTATTTGAGAAGCACTGGTCTATGGTGAGAGGCATGTAAAAGAACCATTGCTGACTTTCGTAAAGAGTAGGCTGCAAAGTCATCAATGTGTTTCTGTCCCTTGCTAAAAAGGGTTGTGACAGGAAGGGCATCTGACGTAAATTTGATTCACTGTGGCGACTCCAGAGTAAAAGGGGAAAAAGCCGAAAGGAAGACAAACAGTTTAAAAATACTGGATATCAATCCCAAATCATTGTTATTAATTTTATTTTCAGGCAGCTCTAGAGAGTCCCAATAGCTGTCACGTGGTTATAAAATGTTGTTCTGGCTCTATAGTGGTATCTTGCCTTACGAAATTAATTCGTTCCGCGTGCGAGCTCGTAAGTCAAAATGTTTGTGAGATAAAAGAAAAATTCCCATAGGAAATAATAGAAAACCAATTAATCCATTCCAACCCCCTCCCAAACTCCTATAACCTGACATAAACACGTATACAGTTAAACCTCCGCTGACGAACGCTTAAGCTCACGAACTTTTCGCCTCAAGAACATTAAATTTGCGAGCATATAGTCTCTGCTGACGAACTAGTTTTCGGCAGACGAACCAAACCACGCGGTCGAACAGCGCCACGGTGGCGGCCACGAGAAGCTGACGCACGCTCACGGCGTCACAGTTCGTCACCCCCTTTCTTTGAGTGCGGAAGTGGTTTGTGTTTGATAGACATGTTGGACCATATTGAGTGTACTTTTGCTATTATGGGACCGAAAAAGACCCCACCACAGGCGGAGATGATTGAAAAACACGAACGAGGTGTGCGTTTGTGTGACTTAGCGTCCCAGTACCAATACGCTAAGTCTACCATTGCTACCATCCTTAAGAACAAGGAAGCTATTAAGGGTGCGTGTGTGGCTAAGGGCGTTTCCAAACAGTAGGCGTTTCCAAACACTCCTTCCAAACAGTAAGTCCCTCCCTCCCTCCTCCTCCCACTCCATTCCATCAAGCCATCAACTACCATCACAAAGGTAAATAAAACAACTTTATTATACAGTACAGTTTATTTCTTTAATTACAATACAATAGCACATTTATTATACATAAAATATGGTATATTTTTGTGTAGTTTTAAGGCTTATTTAGTAGAAAATTATGTTTTATGGGGACCTGGGAACGGATTAGTCTTATTTTAATGGTTTCTTATGGGAAATAAATGTTCGGAAGACGAATTTTTCGCCTTACACACACTTTCTGGGAACCAATTATGTTCGTGAGCTGAGGTATCACTGTATTTGACCGAATCAAAGGTGGACCATGTCTCTCACTGTCTTTGGTAAGAGGCAGGTAAAAGAACCATTTCTGAATTTCGTAAAGAGTAGCGTGTTTCTGTCCCTTACTAAAAGGTTGTCAGGAAGGGCATCCGACATAAAAGCCTATGCCAAATCAAACGTGTGAATCATTCGCTGTGGGGACCCCTGATAAAGGGGAAAAAGCAGAAAGGAAAATCAAAATCATGATAAACATGTAAAAACTATAAATCTTCTTCTTTTCCTTTCGGCTTTTCCCTTCAGGGGTCACCGCAGCAAACCATCTTCATGTACATCAAAACATCATGTATCTTCTACTCTGACTCCAACTACCTTCATGTCCTCCTTCACCACATCCATAAATCTCTTCTTTGATCTTCCTCTCGGCCTTCTGCCTGGTAGTTCCAACCTCAGCATCCTACCACCAATATACTCACTATTCCTCCTCTGCAAATGTCCAAACCATCTCAATCTAGCCTCTCTGACTTTGTCTCCAAAACGTCTTACATGTGCTGTCTCTCTGATGTACTCATTCTTGATCCTCTCCATACATGTTACTCCCAGAGAGAACCTCAACATTTTTATCTCTGCTACCTCCAGCTCAGTCTCCTGTCTTTTCCCCAGTGCCACTGTTTCTAAACCATACATCATCGCTGGCCTCATCACCGTCTTGCACACTTTTCCTTTCATTCTTGCCGATTCCTTCCTATCACACCGGATACTTTTCTCCAACTATTTTAACCTGCCTTGCACACGCTTCTTCACGTCTTTTCCACACTCTCCGTTGCTCTGGATTGTTGAGCCTAAGTACTTAAAATCCTCCACCTTCTTTATCTCTGCTCCCTGTAACCTCACGGTTCCTCTTGGGTCCTTGTCATTCACACAATTATATTCTGTTTTACTGAGGTTAACCTTCATTCCTCTCCTTTCCAGGGCATACCTCCATCTCTAGATTTTCCTGCACTTGTTGTCTGCTCTCACTACAGATTACAATGTCCTCTGCAAACATCATAGTCCATGGAGAATCTTGTCTAACCTTGTCTGTCAGCCTGTCCATCACCATCGCAAACAAGAAGGGGCTCATGCAATACCACAGTTCCTCTCTCAGCATCCTGTCATATGCTTTCTCCAGATCCACAAAGGCACAATGCAGTTCCCTCTGACCTTTTCTGTACTTCTCTATTAACATCCTCAAATCAAATGCTGCATCTGTGGTGCTCTTTCTTGGCATGAAACCAAACTGTTGTTCACAGATGCTGACCTCTGCCCTTAGTCTAACTTCCACTATTCTTTCCCATAACTTCATCGTATGGCTCATCATCTTTATCCCTCTGTAGTTGCCGCAACTCTGCATGTCTCCCTTGTTCTTAAAAATGGGCACAAGCACACTTCCTCCATTCCTCTGGCATCCTCTCACTCTCTAAGACCTTGTTGAATGTTCCTGTCAGAAAATCTACTGCTACCTCTCCTAGACACTTCTCGTGTCTATTTCTCTGCTGAGCCAACCTGTATAAATAATTTCCCCCCTCCTTCTGTCCAACCTAGTATACAAGTCATTATATGCCCTCTGTTTGGCCTTTGACACAGCTACCTTCGCCTTACGCTGTGTCTCCCTGTACTCCTGTTTACTCTAGTCAGCCCTCTCTGTCCCATTTCTTCTTAGCTAACCTCTTCTTTTGTACACACTCCTGCACTTCCTCATTCCACCACCAAGTCTCCTTATCTACTTTCCTTCCAGAGGACACACCAAGTACTCTCCTACCTGTCTCCCTGATCACATTAGCTGTAGTTGTCCAGTGATCTGGAAGCACTTCCTGACCGCCCAAAACCCGTTTCAACTTCTTCTTGAAGACAACACAACACTTTTCCTTTTTCAGCTTCACCACTTTGTCTTCTACTGTGCCTTTGCCTTCTTCACCTTCCTCACCATCAGCGTCATCCTGCGTACCACTATTCTATGCTGTTTGGCAACACTCTCACCCAGTACTACTTTGCAGTCACTGACCTCCTTCAAATTACATCGCCTACACAAGATGTAGTCTACCTGTGTGCTCCTACCTCCGCTTTCATAAGTCACCCTATGCTTTTGTCTCTTCTGGAAGAAAGTATTTACCACAGCCATTTCCGTCCTTCTGTGTTCCTGTCCTGGATACCGAACCTGCCCATCACTTTCTCGTCCCCTCAGTTTCCTGCACTAACATGTCCATTGAAGTCTTCCCCAATGACCACTCTTTCACCTTTGAGGGTACTCTGCATCACTTCATCTAACTCACTCCAGAATCTCTCCTTCTCTTCCAGCTCACATCCTGCCTGTGGGGAATAAGCACTAACAACATTGAACATCACGCTTTCAATTTCTAACTTGAGACTCATCACTCTGTCTGACATTCTTTTCACTTGTAGAACATTCCTGACCAACCCCTCTTTCAAGATTACTCGTACTCCATTTCTCTTCCCATCCACACCATGAAAAAACAGCTTAAACCACACTCCTAAGCTTCTAGCCTTGCTACCTTTCCACTTGGTCTTCTGAACACACAGTATGTCCACCTTCCTCCTCTGCATCATGTCAGCCAGCTCTCTACCTTTTCCTGTCATATTGAGCAGGACATTAAAAAATAATAAAGCCAGATTATCTTTCCTTAAAAGGCTGGTTTTATTTATAAACATTTGTGTCGATAATTCTCCTCTTTACAATCATTTTGCTTTATTCTGGCATTATCTTAACTTTGCGAATGATAACCTTCATTCAGTCACTTATTAAAGCATTAAATGTACAAATATGTGTAACATGTCATGCCTCGTTTAAAAGTTGAATCATAGTTTTGCACTTCTATTCTTTTCAGTTCCTGTTTGGGAACACTACAGCTGAGGACAGGCTTAAAAAATTCTTTGTTGGCAATGTCTGTCTTCCTTACAATAACATGAATAAAATAAATATCTTGTATCTGAAATCAACATACTCAATATCAAATTTTATTCCTTTAATATTGTAATCAACACAGTATCAAGGTTTCTTAAACATATAAACTTTAATATTGCCGTCAACAACTAACAAATCCCTTCGTCACGCTCTGCGCTGTTGCTGGCGGTTTATAATTAACTTGTATTTGTTTGAAAATGTCTCATTTGCTCATTCGCTGTTTCATCGAACTAGTGAAATTGACCAAACACAAGGCACGGTTGATACTGATTTTGCCTTGGTCACTTCTTCGTATGGTGTATGATAGGGGACACACATTTTTTTTTTTCCAACACAAGCAGCCAGTATATTTTATCTTCTGCATCTGTGAATGCTCAGGTGGGGTTTTTATGTACAATTTTGGCCCAACCAGTTGTGTTACCGTCAACAAAGATATTTTTAATGCTGGCCTGATCATTCTCCTCCATCTCACTCTGTACTTTCTCATTTTATCCCCAAACACTCCTCCCTGTGGCATCCCCCAAACGTATTAATTTCTAATTCCGTCCCTTCCGGGGGGGTCACAGCATCTTCATCTCTGTTCATGCATCTCGATCCCAGCTCCCCATCCTGTCTTTCTCAGCCCTATTGTCTCCAAAACGTGCAGCATTGCTTGCCCCGTTACTGTCTTATAAACCCTTCCCGATATTGTTACAGATGCCCTACTCTCACAAATCACCGCGTCCGCTCTTCTCCTCCCATTTCACTCTGTCTTCAGTCTGTTCACTTCTCTACCGTGCTCTTACTTTTAATAGTCTCCCAAGTTTTTAAATGTTCACGAATATTTTTCTAAATCTCCCCATAGATCAAAATCAGGATGTCTGCAGAAGATTCCAGTAGCTGTGAAAAGACTTTGTGTCCACATGAAACTATCACCAGTTCCTCACAAATGAAGGAAGGCCTTCACACTTGCTCAGTTTGTGGCAAGAGTTTTACTCAAATAGGCTACCTCCGAATACACCAGCGCATTCACACAGGAGAGAAGCCGTATCACTGCTCAGATTGTGGAAAACGTTTTACTCAAATAGGCACCCTCCAAATACACCAGCGCATCCACACGAGGGAGAAGCCGTATCACTGCGCCGATTGTGGAAAGTGTTTCAGTCAGTCAAGTACTCTCCGAAGGCACGAGCGCATTCACACAGGAGAGAAACCCTATCACTGCTCACAGTGTGGAAAGAGTTTTACCAATCGGAGCTATTTCCGAACACACCAGCGCATTCACACAGGAGAGAATCTGCATTACTGCTCAGACTGTGGAAAGGGTTTTAATTGTTTGAGTTATCTCCGAACACACCAGCGCATTCACACTGGAGAGAAGCCGTATTTCTGCTCACAATGTGGATACAGTTTCACTAAAGAAAGTTCTCTTCGTAACCACCATCGGGTTCATGCAGAATAGAAACCGCATCTCTGCTGAGAGTGAGCTCGGTCATTTGGGGATTTTATTCCCATGAAGTTTACTACCTAAGAGAAGTAATACTGGGCTGAGGAGTGGATGTAGAGAGAGAACCTGCTTGTCGTTACATTACAGTGAGGTCATGGCCTCATCCATCTGCCATCAAACTCAGCTTTTGAAATCTGGAGCCAGTCCCAGTTGACTTTGAGCAATTGGAGCATTTCACCCTAAACAGTTTTCCAGTCTGCTGCAAGGATGTCATTTCCTCAAGGATTTTTTTTTTTTTTTCAGAGAGAAACGTTATATACGTATCGTTTTGGGGGGGGGAGCTAATTTTCCGATGTGCGTTTATATGTTGTGCGACTTTTAAAATTGAACAAAAACTGAATTGTGACTCAAGATAGCAGATGCCCTATTACTAAGCCCAGATCACCTCATTGTTGGGTTTCTGATACCTTTTAATGAAAATGCCGTATTCGTTTCAACATATGCACTCTAAATTGTTACGATGAGACCTTTTACTTACGAAATTAATCCGTTCCGAGGGTAAGCTCGTAAGTCAAAATGTTTGTTAAATAAAACAGAAATTTCCATAGGAAATAATAGAAAACCAATTATAGTAGCCCTTGACTATTTGCAGTTTTGCACTCACGGCTCTGCAGTGTAGTATAAGTAGGCCCTTGACATTCGCGGGGGTACGGTTCCAGGCCTTCCCGCGACTCGAGATAATCCGCAAGTTCTGTACCCGGACGTAAAACCCCATGTATCACGTCACATGCGCAAATGAGCAGCTGGAAGTAAATTACTATGTATCTATTACATGCGCTAAAATATGCTTCTTAAACACATTCTATAGACAATCTTACTCATTAATGCAGTATTAATGTAGTAAAATGTAGTAATGATTGAGGAAAAACTTTTCAATTTTTCCTGTTATATTTATTGATGCTAAAATATAAACATTATACAGCAATATATACCCCCCAAGCCGGAACCAGAGTACAAAACAGAATTTTAGAGTGATAGAGTAAGAGTCATTACAAACCAAAGAAGCGGTGATGTTGATGTGAGTTAATCCTCTGTCGCAGAGGAGAGCATGCTTTTGTTTATTGGGAGTAAATGAGAATAGTGAATCCAGGTGTGTGCTCCTGAGCAGCTCAGCCACGCCCCTCAGGAAGTAAACAGTTAGTGAGAGGCACAGTGCCAAAATCAAAGTTCCCCAAAACACAGACCAAAACAAAATGGACATAAAAGAACAAGAAATGTAATAAATTGGATAAACAAAACACAATGAGAAACATGCTGCACCACAGTAAATAAAATATAACACACAAACATTTTAAACATTTACCTTAGGTCATGTACCGGAATTGTAATTTAAAGCAATTTTTATAATTTAAACAAAATTTATTAAGACTTTAATAGTGGAGTTTTTTGCAACAGTTCAAACTGTGTACCTCTTCAGCAATGACGTGACTTCAAAAGAAACTGTCGTTTCTTCCGGAGAAAGTCTTATTTCTTCAGAAGAGACGTCCAACCTCATTACCTTTTTCTGGTGCTTAAGCAGGCGTTTGAGTGACATCATAGAACTTAACTGGTAATTAAAACACATTAAAAAAAGGCTCATTGCCAACTTGTGCTCGAATGAGGAAAGAGGGGCGTTACATCACCTCAACCAATCAGCAGGAAGGAGGACAGCCATTGGCTGAATTTGAATCACATGAGAGCTGCTCGGCAGTCCGTGAATACTCAAACCGCGAGTGCAAAAACACGAATAGTCAAGGGCCTACTGTATTCGCGGATTGTCGAGAGCAACTGATTCAACACGTGATTCAATTTCAGCCAAATTCAGCTATTCTCCCTCCTGCTTATTGGTTGAGATGATGTAACGCCCCTTGTTCCTCATTCGCGCACACTTTGTGCATGTTCTTTTTTTTAGTGTGTGTGTTTTTAATTACAGTTCAGCTGTGTCATGCCACCCAAATGCTGTGCATCTTCTCAGGCTTCTGATAAGGCGCCGAAGCTCCAGAAAAGGGTAATGACACTGCATGAAAAAGTAGAACTGCTTGATATGATTCAGGAAGGGAAACATTTTTCTGCAGTAGGGTACCATTATAAAGTGAATGAAAGTACAGTCCACTACTAAGAAGGTGAATGTTGTATGAAACAAGGTCATCATCAGAATGGAACCTGCCTTTGTATTCTGGATACTTCTAGTTCAGAGGTCGGCAACCTTTGCCATTAAAAGAGCCATTTGGACCCATTTTCCACATTCAAGAAAACACTGGGAGCCAAAAATCCTTTTTTGACATTTAAAATGAAATAACACTGCATATAATGTTTTTTTTTCCCTTTGTCTTTAACGTTAATATAAAACAACAATGTGTTGCATGGACTTAAATGACTGCAAAGACAATTAAATTTCAGTTCTGCTTGCATCAAAAACATTTAGATTAAAAAAAAAAATCACCAGCCTCTCTAATTAGGATTAAGTGGTTCAGAAAATGAATGTGTTCGAGTCCTTCTTGTATTTTTATAAAGAAAAAGAATATCTGTCCCACGAAGCGAGGGACGGGGTGCAGCCAGATGTGTTAACGGGTTGGGTCGCCTGCCTCACCATCACGCCCTCCGTGGTATCTTCTTTTTCTTTATTCATTATATTAATTTGGTTTTGTCATAGTTTTAATTTACAAAAACGACAGCAACACAGAAAAGTATATGAAGATTTATTTTAAGAAGGAGTCTGCTCAACATTTTTTTAAATAATATTAATGCTTAATGCTGAACTGACCGACCCATTCTCAGAGTGGAGACTGAACCACATCCAGTCTTTTGTCACTGCGTGGGGAGTTATTTAATTCGGAAATTGCTGTGCATAAACAAAACTCATTCACCGTCTCTTACTTCAGCTGTGATATCCGTTCCTGGATTACAAACCCTGGCAGTGGAAAAATCTCTCTCTCTTGCTGCACTCTGCTGGGATGGCGAGAACACTCCTTGCCCTGGAGCACAAGAATCTGGAAATATACCAACACAGCAGATCAAAAACACTGAGACTCTCAATGTAGCTGATTAATATAACGATCGGCATGTCCACAAGAAGACCCACACAAAATCACCCCGCCCACACCTGTGACTGCTAATTTTCATTGGTGTAATTTTCAACCCAAAAAAAGAGCAATTTTGAAAGCTTAGCCACTGGGTACCTGTGGGTACCTGACCGTTGCAGGACTCTGCCTTTGACAGATTCTCCCATCATTCAGGAGAAAGCTGATTTAACTCTCTACCTCAGGTAGACTGGAGTGCTTCCGATGTGAGTAAATAAACTGCATTGTCTTTTTGCAGTTGATGCAGTGGTTTTTGTTGATGTTTATGGTGCACCCGTCGGCCACCGTAAAGTACAACATTATTTTGAAAAGCCACGGAGCTGCACCAGAGAGATGTAAGAGCCGTATGCAGCGCCAGAGCCGCGGGATGCTGACCCCGGATATAATACAATGCAAAGTAAATATAATTCAATATCTCCCTCTAGTGGCCATTTTTGAAAAACTACAGTGCTCTATGTTTAATGGAAAAAGGTTTTTTTTTCTCAGTTTGTGTCTTTTATTTTTATATATATATATATATATATATATATATATACACACACACAGTCATCCCTTGACTATTGCGGATAATGTAGACCAGACCTGGCCGCGATATTCGAAAAACCGTGAAGTAGGAACGCCCTGCCCCCATCTCGACCATGTTGTCTCATTTCTATATGTTTTCTAGTCTATACAATATCAAGAAGTGTATATTAAACATTCCACAGTTACATGCATATGTAAATACTGTAATGTATTAATATTTAGATAGAATTTATATGTAAATACTTTAAGTACTGTACTCACCTCTGACAATAGCACTTCTCTGCGGTGCAGGATGTTCACAAACACTATACAGTAAGATCACAAAAAAATCACGCGGGAATGTGAGAGGCAACAGCATCACGCGTCTAAGCCGATCAGCTTGCGAGATTGAGTTGAGTGCGCGGCCCCTGCCAGAACTGGGGAGGAGGGGCACTTCAGTCTGTGGTTTGGAAACAATGGACGCAGCCTGCCTTGGGTCCCTGCCTTCCGCTTGCTTACATGTGAGTTTCAGCACATTATATATATTTAAAATGCTTAATACTGCACTGACCTAACCATTCTCAGAGTGAAGACTGAACCAGACCGCAGTTTTTTTTATTGTCACTGGGAGGAGAGTTATTTAATTCGGAGATTGCTGTTCATAAACCAAATCTCATTAACCATCTCTTACTTCACCTGTGATCTCTGTTCAAGGATTACAAAACCTGGCAAAAAATCTGCTGCTGAGATGGCAAGAACACTCCTTGCCATGAGCACAAGGGCTTGGAAATACCATTACATGTTCCCTCCACCAACACAGTAGATCTCAAAAACACCAAGACTTTTAATGTAACTGATTAATATAACAATAGCCATGTCCACAAGAACACACACACACACATGCAATCACCTCGCCCACACCAAATAAATATTCACCCACACTCGTGACTGTAATTTTCATCTGTGTAATTTTCAACCCTAAAACAGCATTTTTGCAAGGTTACCAACTGCTAACTGGGTTATCAAAGGCAGGCCATGTCTCTCACTGTCTATGATCAGAGGCATGTAAAAGAACCATTGCTGACTTTCATAAAGAGTAGGCTGCAAAGTCGTCAGCGTGTTTCTGTCCCTTGCTAAAAGGGTTGTGACAGGAAGGGCATCCGACGTAAAACCCTCTGCCAAATCAAATGTGTGAATCAGATGATTCGCTGTGGCGACTCCAAAGTAAAAGGGAAAAAGCCGAAAGGAAGACAGACCAAGCGGGTAGCAGGACTCTGCCTTAGGCAGATTCTCGCGTTGTTCAGCTGAAAACTGGTTTAACTTTTTTAGTAAATAAGCATTTTCTTTTTGGAGTTGTTTTTGGTTATGCAGTGGTTTTTGTATATGAAGCGTGTTTGCATTCGTCAGCCACCGTAAAAATACACATTCATTATTTTGAAAAGCCACATCAGAGAGGTGAAAGAGCTGCATTCGGCTCTGGAGCCGCAGGTTGCCGACCCCAAGACTAGAGACACTTCTGAGGCCACAGTCTTGTGATTGAAAATCAAAATGGCCTGTAATTAGAGGTCCAAGTGCCTACTGTAATTGTGTTATTAATATCATTATGTAGTAAATGAAATTTGTACTGCAGCATAAACCACTGAGATTTTGGAATAGTTATTTGAAGAATGGTTACGATTCCTTCTAGGTACCTCATTTCACATGTAAAATCCAGTTTAAAAAACAAAACAAAAAAAAAATCTGTGTTTTACCCCATAATTCCCAGACATTCAAAATCTGTGCCTCAATAAATTCACTGGATTGAGTTGAATAACTTGCCATAGGCCATTTCTTATATTCTAAACTTTTATTGCAGAATATGCAATGCCTACTTTTTAAAACTCATTCCAAAGTTTTCGTCCAATCCACACAAACCATATTGTGTAGCATCCTGAGAGCAAAATGTTATTATATGTTAATAATTAATTTACTTTTTTTCTGTACCCAAACAATAACAAAGTGTTGCATATCTTGCCATAATAAAGGTTTTTGATTTAAGACTCTTCCTTGTGATGATACTTTGTTGCTCTGGATCAGATTGGGTGGCTATGGGCCTCTAGTGGGTGCTACAAACAAGCTTCTCCAGATCAGTTTATTCTATTTGTGAGATTTGGTGGGTAAAATCAAGGGCTA
This sequence comes from Plotosus lineatus, assembly GCA_024760905.1. NCBI lineage: Eukaryota > Metazoa > Chordata > Actinopteri > Siluriformes > Plotosidae > Plotosus > Plotosus lineatus. Next base: position 76,872 of record CM045742.1, on the reverse strand, counting down.
ATACAATTTTATGATGCTCAAAGTAGGTCTGGTCTATAACAATTACAATGCTTAGAATTCACCAGTTAGAGCCAAGTGAACAGACTCGAATTTGTTAAGTAGACAGACAATGCTTCAATGCCCTGGCAAAAATTATGGAATCATCAGTCTCGGAGGATGTTCATTTAGTTGTTTAATTTTGCAGAAAATAGCAGATCACAAACATGACACAAAACTAAAGTCATTTCAAATGGCAACTCTCTTGCTTTAAGAAACACTAAAATAAATCAAGAAAAAAAAAAATTGTAGTCAGTAACAGTTACTTTTTTCGTCCAAGCGCAGGGTAATTATGGAATAACTCAATTTTGAGGAAAAAATTATGGAATCAACCTGTCAAATTTCCATTCCTAAAATCAACACATACATCAGATTAGATCTGCTTGTTAGTCTGCAGCTAAACAGGAGTGATCACACCTTGGAGAGCTGTTGCACCAAGTGGACTGACATGAATCATGAAACAAAGGAGAGGATTATCAAACTTCTTAAAAAAGGTAAATCACCACGCAATGTTGCAAAAAGCGATGTCTAAAATCTGGACCAATTACAAACAACATGGGAAGGTTGTTAAAAGGCAAGCATACTGGTCGACCAAGGAAGACATCAAAGTTTCAAGACAGAAATCTTAAAGCAATATGTCTTGAAAACGGAAAATGTAGTCAATGTCTGTGACCAAACTGTAAGAAACCACCTAAAGGAAATTGGATTTACATACAGAAAAGCATGTTTTTTTTCAGGCAGTCATCTTCATAAATCTCATTGGAATGGCACTAAAGAAAAGTTCCAGCATCATCACCTTGCCCAATGCAGATTTGCGATTCATCACTGAATATGACTTTCATCCAGTCATCCACAGTCCACGATTGCCAGGGGTTGTAGACCTCAAACACCAAACATTGAACATATGCTCTACGGGGCCATTGAAGGGGACTTTCACAGACTGGGTTTCATCCTACAAGCAGTTCTGGTGCTGACAACGATTGTGGTAAACCATTCAGAGACAAGTGAATTCGGTTAAATTTACAGACAATACTTAATAAACCTCACATACCGGAAACTAGAAATGTGCACCGCGAGGTGAGGCTGTGAATCCTATATTATACTTTCAGCTTATGAATTTTAAGCAAGATGGAAAACACATTTTCTTTTACAGAATTCTCTTTACTTTTATTTATTTATTTATTTTTCAAACCAGAGTTTCCGCATTTACTTGTAATTAATTTGAGGGATATTAATTTTTTGTAGTATTGCTTACTGACTTTGGGGATTTAAAATCCAAACAAAAAACCCCAATTAATTCTGAAAGTGTACTGTCTTTAATTGTGACAGAACTTGTGCAGGGTTTCTTACAAATGCATTGTTTTATTCAGGTGATCCACCAGTGCTATGAGAATGGCATGATGCACCAGTGAACCAGGTGAGAGAGAAACTGATTTTCATCATTTAAGTTTTCACACACCCAGCCAGTAGAAATGACCTTCAAAGAGGCACTTTTACCTTTATGCTTCAGTATATTTCAAGACCTGTACCTGTTTACTTTTACTGGAAACATTACTTTTACAATGAATTAATCAATCAATGACTGTTATGTAGGGCAGTTGTCCCCAACCTTTTTATCACCATGGACTGGTCAATTCTTGACAATTTTACCGGGGGTGGGGCATAGATTGTTTATATTGTTCAGACCAGCGATCACCAACGTGGTGCCCGTGGGCACCAGGTAGCCCGCAAGGACAATATAAGTTGCCCGCGGACCTGTTAGGACAGGCCCACAGCGCCATAGTGCCACTCTCCATTGAACTGCATCTAATTGTTCTGAATATACTGTATTTTTAAATCAAATCAAAATCTTCACATAGATGAATATCATTAATTATTATTAGTAACACAATTAAAGGTAATTTGAGCCAAATTTGTAATTTCAGAGGTGTGTATTGACCTGGTAGCCCTTCACATTAATTGGTAGCCAAGAAGTAGCTCTCAGTTTCAAAAAGGTTGGTGACCCCTGGTTCAGACGCTACCCAACTTATGAACGAGATATGTTCCGAATGGCCGTTTGTTAGATGAATTTGTTTGTAAGTAGTAATCTCTCTCTCTCTCTCTCTCTCTCTCTCTCTCTCTCTCTCTCCCCATGGGAGTCCGGCAGTTCCTTGAAGTCCTCCTTCTCCAGATCAAGGTTGAGCTTCTCACTTAGCCATACAAGCCTGGTAAGGATGTGCTTAGTCTCCTCTTGCTGGTCGAAGCCATTGAATTTGTTGACAAACTGAGGGCATAACGACCGCCACATGGCATGGAGGTTGACTTCGGCAACCTCATGCCATGCAGCATTAATGTTTTTGATGCAGTTTCGGATGTTGTAGGACTTCCAGTAGTCGTGCAAGGACATCTCAGGATCAGTATCTACTGCCTTTCAGGCCATCTTGTAGGTCTGTCAGGTGTAATACTTTTTGAAGTTGGTGATGACTCCCTGGTCCATCGGCTGCAGAAGTGAAGTTGTATTTGGCGGCAGGTATACAACTCGAACATCCCGATGAAAATCATCCAAGAGTGGGGGTGGCCAGGGGCATTGTCTAACACCAGCAGGATCTTGAAAGGAATGCCATTTTTCCGGCAATACAACTTCACTTCGGGGATGAAATGGTGGAAGAACCATTTCTCAAATATAGCTAGTGTTACCCATGCCTTCGCATTGGCCATCCAGATAACAGGGAGCAAGCTCTTCATCACGTTCTTCAGGGCGCAAGGGTTAGCTGCCCGGCAGACTAGCAGTTGCTTCAGCTTGAAGGTTCCATCAGCATTCCTGCCAAGCATTAGTGTTAACCAATCTTTAGCTGCTTTAAATCCGGGCCTGGTCTTCTCTTCACGGCTAATGTAAGTTTTTTTTCTGCCTTTTTTTTTTTTCCTTTTTGATGATTTCTTTGAGCACTTGGGGGAAGTGTTCGACAGCTGCTTTGTTTGCTGATGCTGCCTCTCTGGTCACAGCTACGTGATGAAAATGTACCCTCTTCTTAAAACAGGCAAACCAGCTGTGGCTGGTAGAAAAAGTTTCTTCGGCAACACTTTCCCTTGCCTTCACCTCAAGGTCTTCAAAGATCGATCTGGCCTTCTCTTGAATCAGCATAAGGCTCAAAGGAACACACCGTTGACGCTGATTTTCGAGACAAATGCTCAGGAGTTTCTCCATCTTTTCAATGAGTTTCCCTCTCTTCTTGCTGATGATTGTGGACTGCATTACCACTGCACTCTTGATGTGCTCCATAATGTGGTCCTTTAGCTTGTAAATGGTCCCAACTGTTGAACAATTCAGGTAGTATGTGCGTGCCACATTCACCATCTTCTAACCTGCATCAAGTTTCTTTATTATCACCACCTTCGTTTCAAATGAGATGGCTTGTGGCTTTGTCACATTTCCACTTTCACTAGAAGCTTTTCCCTTTTCACTAACCATATTGGATTACATATGCATGAAATATTTTTTCACTGAAACACAAGAAAGTTCAGAACACCGCTAGAAACTAGGTTTGAACACTTGGGTAACAAACGACGGAGTGGGCAGAGGAGAGTGATGCACTACACAGAATAGGCACGCAATACAAAATCTAGCTTACAGCCACTCACGTTTGACCTCTGGACAGCCCTGTTTCTTTTCTGAGTTTGCAGGTTCTCTCTGTGCATACATGAGTTTTCTCCAGGTACTCACAGTCCAAAAGGCATGCACATTAGGCTTACTGCCTTCTCCAAATTGCCCTTAGGTGTGAGAGTGAATTTGTATTGACCCTGTGATGGTCTGGCAAGCTGTTTGAGATATACCCTGCCTTCGCCCATGTCAGCTGAGATAGGCTGCAGCATTTTGTCAAATGAGTGACTGAGTGAGAGAAATAAAGGTATTCAATTGTCATATGCATTTTATGGCCAAAAGATTTTTTTTTTTGTTTGGTTTTTTATATTTTACAAAACACAATATCTTTAAACAGAGAACAAAAATAAATAAATAAATAAATCAATAAATAACAGTAGGCGTAACAATAAAAAAAGTCCCTGACTTGCATCCATTCGTTTTATGTTTTTTCAATTTTAGGGTTTTTTTTTTTTTTTTTTTTTCAAAAAAAAAAAAAAGGCAAAATTTGAGTTTAGACTTACCTAAGTAGTATGCTGACGTAATGACTCAATAACGCAATGACGCTGCGTCCATTGTTTACAAACGACAGACTGAACGTGCCCCTCCTTCTTCCCAGTTCAGTTTATATATATATATATATATCTCAATCTCAGTTATATAGCGTGTTACCCTTGTGTTAAGTCGTCGTCTCTGTGATCTTTGTGTTTACACTGTTTTGCGAACTCTTGTAACCCTAACCAAATGTGGTTGGTCAGAAACGTAAGCCTACTAGCATGGGTGCAAGTCTCATACACAGAGATGAATTAACTATTTGCTCGGATTGGCGCAATGTACCATGCATACTCAGTTAAGCAAAGAGAGTTGTTAAATGAATGAAAACCCGAAGCCATAAAAGAAAGAGGTGATTCACATTGGGGCAGGCTGAGTTCTAAACGAGTTCAACGGTGCCGTTGCTCACTTGAAAGACCGGAAGGCCGTATAACTCACAGCAAGTACACTACTTTCACAAGTACACTACTTTCGGTTTTGAGTGCCTTACATATTGTAAGCGTTGATTGACTGTTTTAAGTGTCATGTAAAGTGACTCAGTATACATAAGTGACTTATTTGAAATGAATGTTGATATTATTTGATTTATTTGATAATGTTATGTTTATAATAATTGATTTGGGGGGGGTTTATGAGCTATGGTAATGGTATTTAAGAATGTATAGTACAGTATGAGCGTCGTACGCCACACGTCATATGTCACTGTAACAACTTACGTTCATTTTCAACTTGCGTTCGGCCGTCCGGAACCAATTAAAAACGTAAGTCGGATAGCGTCTGTATAGTCTAGCGTAGGCCTCCGTCAGTCCCGAAGGACTATGGCTGCGCTCTGGCCAGTATCCCGACTGGTGATACTCCCCAGTGCGCAGAGCCTGGGTAGGGAGTAATGAGGGACAGGCTGTTACCCAAGCAGCAAGTCCCCCCCCCTGTCTCGGCGCCACCGGAAGGATCCAATGGAAGGGCAAGTGCCGATACGACTGGGTTCCAGTGCCGCTGCAGGAGAGAAACTACGGTCAATTTAGAACGGCCAATTAACCTACAGTGCACATCTTTGGATTGCGGGGGAATCCGGAGCACCCGGAGGAAACCCGCACAAGCACGGGGAGAACATGCAAACTCCACACAGAAACGCCCAGACCCGGAATCGAACCCGGGCCTTCTTGCTGTGAGGCAGACGTGCTAACCACTACGCCACCGTGCCGCCTGTATAGTCTAACTTCAACTATAATCTTCCTTCACTATGTGCTTAACACACTTAACATTCTTTTTACACATTCTAATATATAGTATTCCATTTTATCCAGGGATTTCCCCGAATTGTTTGATTCAATATATCTATTATAGTGTCTGGTTCAAAACACTCACTGAATCTCGCAAAAGCTGACATAACATCAGACCATAAATTATTTTCAGTTTTAGGAGTGCATTTATGAAACATGGGACCCATGGCCAGTATAGTATTAACGCCATTGCTTTTGGGGAAAACACTCCAAGTATGTTGTTTTTGACAAAATCTTCGAATCCATGATAGTTTCAAACTATTAATATAATTTGCCATTTTAACCATTTTTAGTCCACATTCTTCATACTTTTTAACCAGAACTATCTTTTTGATTTTGGGAGGTTTTTTATTCCAAATAAATTGAAAAAACATATTGATTTCTTTAATTATTTTTTCGCTATTATTTTGGAGCGACATTAAAAGGTGATCAATTTTTGTGAGGATAAGGGACTTTATCACTGTAATTTTTCCCAGTGGTGTCAAACTGCGATAGGACCAATTTTTAAGAAGATTTTTCATATTTTGGATCCTAAGTAGTATATTACTGTCAGCCACTGATGATATATCCAACACTGAAAAATCCACTCCTGAAGCTGTAAAAGAGTTGAACCAATCCAGATTGTTTTCGCAACAAAACTGGCGGTCTGACTCCCCCATCGAGCCCAATCAAACAACTTTTGTTTTTCCACATTTACTTTTAGTCGTGAAATTTTGTGAGCAATTAAGGATTCTCTTAGTGATTCCTCACTGCCATTCAACAACAGAGAAGTATCGTCAGCAAGTTGATATATTTTAAATGCTGTAACCCACAGTCTAATACCTTTTATACCTTTGTTGCCTCTGATCGCTATTCCCAAGAGCTCGGCACACATGATCAAAATGTAGGGAGAGATCGGATCCCCCTGTCTGCAACCTCTACCTAATTTTAGAAAACTAGAAAAGTGACCATTTGCATATGGATTGTCCAAAATTGAAAATGTTCAATGTTTTTTGATAAAGTCCCATGAAACTGTATCAAAGGCTTTTTCAAAATCAATGAGCAAAAGCATTCCCACTTTGTCTTGTTTCTGTGTCTCAAATATAGTATCATGTCTAATATTTTCCCCAATAAATCTTCCCAGAATAAAACCTTTTTGATCTCCGAGAATTAAGTTGTCGAGTACAGATTTCATTATTTCTGCTATGCAAGATGACATGAGCTTATATGAAAAATTTAAAAGAGAAATGGGGCGCCAGTTTTTTTTTTTTTTTTAGAAGATTACATGGTTTGCCAGATTTGGGTAAACACGTAATAACTCCTTGTTTCTGAATTATAGGCATATTATTTTCATCTGCAAAATTGATGGCGCGAAGCAGGAAATGTCCAATGTCAATCCAAAAATGTTTTTAAAAATTTTGCCGTGTATCCATCTAATTCTGGACTTTTATCATTTTTTTAAAAATCTTTTTAAAGCTGTCAACAGCTCATCATATGTACTCTCACCTTCAATACTATTTTTTTCATCATTTGACAAAAATGGAATATATTCTAAATTTAGATTTTCAAAAAAACAATACATCAATGTTATCATTTTGACATGAATATAAATCCTCATAATATTTTTTTCTGTTTTTGGAGAATTTCTTTTGGATCTGTCACTATTGTGCCATTTTCATTTTTTTAGTTCCAATATTAATTTGTTTATAAGGTTTCTATTCTTTAAATTACAAAAATATGCTGATGGATTTTCACGTAGCTCATGCCATCTTGCTCTGGATCGAATCATTGTTCCCCTAATACGGTTGAATATCCTCTCGTTCCAGGTTCAATTGTTTCAGGGTATCCAGCTTTTGGTTCTTAGGGTGTTTGGGTTTGTTTTTATTTGCTCATCTAATTCTGAAATCGTTCTTTCTATAGATTTTTCTAATTCATTCCTAGTCTGTTTTTATGAGATGCGTATGAGATAATTTGACCTCGGAGTTGTATCAGAAGAGTTTCCCAAAACAATTGATCCGAGATTCGAAGTTGGAGATGTTTGCATGAACAGGATGCAATAAAATCCAGGTGAGATGGGGAGGCGGCATAAATGGTTTTTATGCGAATTATTTCCTGTTTTATTATTTTAACAAACTCATGATCCTTAAGTAGGGAGTTGTTAAATTTCCAATAAGCTCCTGCATGTTCTTCTGAAAATGTATTTATAACAGCAGTGACTGGAGCATGATCTGATTTGTATTTTGGGCGAATAAATGAATCTGAAAAAATTGATAATGGGTTTTCTGTAACTAGAAAGAAGTTTAAACATGCCATTTTGATCGGATGTCTTTTTGATTTCATTTTCATGAAATGTTCGTCATATGTCGACCAATTCTTTTTCCGCAATATATGATAAAACTCGTTTACGAGCTTTTGGATTGTTGACTGTTTTGGAGTTGTAAAGATCTTTTTCTGGGTCTATAACTAAATTCCAATCTCCACATAGAACAGCTGTCGTTTCCGAATTCTTCAATAAAATTGAAGATGGTTGTATAAAAATCCAAATTGTCTTTGTTTGGTCCGTAGAGATTTACTAATGTGAATTTTACCAAATTTGATATAGTGAGGTCTAAAATTATATAATTTCTATTTTGATCTGTTCTACTTTTGTGTACAGTATTTCATATTCAAAACCTCTATTAAATAAGATAGCCACACTCCTTGCATGTGATGAAAAAGAAGATATATAACAGCGTTTGACCCCCATTCTGTCTTGACTCCATAAACAGCTTTTAAATCAATATGTGTATCCTGTAAGCAACATGTATGCATGTTTTGCTCCCGGACTCACTGAAAGATGTCCCTATGTTTAACTGGATCAGCTAGGCTGCTAGTATTTAGGGATTGTATATTTATATGTGCCTGCCGTTCGAACATTGTTGTACTATGTGGTATAAAGTTCCTCATTATAAATTGTATTGATATATCCAAGATTGGGACAACGATACAGATAAAAAGTTGGTCTGTGGGATACATATCTGAGTGTGCATCATATATATATATATATATATATGATACACTCACGCCGATCCCAAGCCCGGATAAATGCAGAGAGTTGCGACAGGAAGGGCATCCGGCGTAAAACTTCTGCCACATTTCTCATGCAAATGATCAAAACGAAATTCATACTGGATCGGTCGAGGCCCGGGTTAACAAAGACCGCCATCCGTGCTGTTAACCAACAGGGTGCTGGTGGAAATTGGACTACTGTTGGTCGAAGAAGGAGAGGCGTGTCCATAGGCAGAGAGAGAAGAGGAAATGCGTTAGTCTTGGACTGAGAGTAGGGGCTTTGAATGTTGGAACTATGAACGAAAAAGCTAGAGAGCTGGCTGACATGATGCAGAGGAGGAAGGTGGACATACTGTGTGTTCAGGAGACCAGGTGGAAAGGTAGCAAGGCTCGAAGCTTAGGAGCAGGGTTTAAGCTATTTTATCACGGTGTGGATGGGAAGAGAAATGGAGTAGGAGTCATCTTGAAGGAGGTGTTGGTCAGGAATGTTCTAGAAGTGAAAAAAGTGTCAGAGTGATGAGACTCAAATTAGAAATTGAAGGCGTGATGGTCAACGTTGTTAGTGCTTATGCCCCACAGGCAGGATGTGAGCTAGAAGAGAAGGAGAGATTCTGGAGTGAGTTAGATGAAGTGATGCAGAGTACTAACAACGTTGACCATCACGCCTTCAATTTCTAATTTGAGTCGTGATGGTCAACGTTGTTAGTGCTTATGCCCCACAGGCAGGATGTGAGCTAGAAGAGAAGGAGAGATTCTGGAGTGAGTTAGATGAAGTGATGCAGAGTACCCCCAGAGGTGAAAGAGTGGTCATTGGGGCAGACTTCAATGGACATGGTGCAAGCAACAGAGGGGACGAGGAAGTGATGGACAGGTTTGGTATCCAGGACAGGAACACGGAAGGACAGATGTTGATAGATTTTGCAAAAAGGATGGAAATGGCTGTGGTGAATACTTTCTTCCAGAAGAGAGAGGAGCATAGGGTGACTTATGAAAGCGGAGGTAGGAGCACACAGGTAGACTACATCTTGTGTAGGCGATGTAATTTGAAGGAAGTCAGCGACTGCAAAGTAGTAGTGGGTGAGAGTGTAGCCAAACAGCATAGGATGGTGGTGTGCAGGATGACTGGGTAGTCAGGAAGTGCTTCCAGATGACTGGACAACCACGGCGAATGTGATCAGGGTGACATATAGGAGAGTACTTGGTGTGTCCTCTGGAAGGAAAGTAGATTAAGAGATTTGGTGGTGGAATCAGGAAGTGTGGGAGTGCGTACAAAAGAAGAGGTTAGCTAAGAAGTCGTCGGACACAGAGAGGACCAAAGAGAGTAAACAGGAGTACTGGGAGACACAGCGTAAGGTGAAGGTAGCAGTGTCAAAGGCCAAACAGTTGGCGTATGAGGGCTTGTATGATAGGTTGGACAGTAAGGAGGGAGAAAATTATTTATACAGGTTAGCACAGCAGAGAAATAGAGATGGGGAAAGACGTGCAGCAAGTTATAAAGGACAGAGAGGGAAATGTATTGACTGATGACAGAAGTGTGCTGGGAAGATGGAAAGATTACTTTGAAGAGCTGATGAATGAGGAAAATGAGAGAGAGGAAAAAAAAGAGTAGAAGGGGTGACCGTTGAGGACCAGGAAGTAGCAAAAATTAGTTAGGGTGAAGTGAGGAGGGTATTGAAGAGGATGAAGAGTGGAAAGGCAGTTGGTCGTGATGACATACCGGTTGAGGTATGGAAGTGTCTAGTGGAGGTAGCAGTAGATTTTCTGACAAGAATATTCAACAAGGTCTTAGAAAGTGAGCAGATGCCGGAGGAATGGAGAAGTGTGCTTGTGCACATTTTTAAGAACAAGGGAGACGTACAGAGTTGTGGCAACTACAGAGGGATAAAGTTGATGAGCCATACGATGAAGTTATGGGAAAGAATAGTGGAAGCTAGACTGTTAATATAGAAGTACAGAGAAGGTCAGCAGGAGCTGCATTGTGCCTTTGTGGATCTGGAGAAAGCATATGACAGGGTGCCGAGAGAAGAAATGTGGTATTGTATGAGGACGTCTGGAGTGGCAGAGAAGTATGTTAGAGTGGTGCAGGACATGTATGAGGGATGTAAGACAGTGGTGAGGTGTGCTGTCGGTGTGACAGAAGAGTTCAAGGTGGAGGTGGGACTGCAGCAAGGATCAGCTCTGAGCCCCTTCTTGTTTGCGATGGTGATGGACAGGCTGACAGACGAGGTTTGGCAAGAATCTCCATGGACTATGATGTTTGCAGATGACATTGTGATCTGTATTAAGAGCAGAGAACACGTGGAGGAAAATCTAGAGAGGTGGAGGTATGCCCTGGAACGAAGGGGAATGAAGGTTAGCCTCAGTAAGACAGAATACATGTGTGTGAACGACAAGGACCCAAGAGGAACAGTGAGGTTACAGGGGGCAGAGATGAAGAAGGTGGAGGATTTTAAGTACTTAGCCTTAACCATTGCAAAGAGGCCCAAAGATGTTTCGCATGACGACATAGGTTCACGGGAAAAAAAAACAACAAAAAAAAAAACATGAGTTGACAAGGTTGGGAGGAAGAACTCATCCACAAACTTCTTCAAGGAAGCTGGAATGCTTAATGCGCTTACAAAGCTTCATCAGTGGCTGAGTTCACCATGTCCTTCTGAATGAATGAACACAATCCCTCCCCAGATGAGTGGAGATGACTATAACAGGGCAAGTAAATCTGGAATGGGATGCGCCAACATGCACATATGTGGAAATGGTCCATTGCCCATAAACTTCGGGCCATATAGTGGACATAGAGCTCTTAGCAGGTCACTGTTTCATGTCTGCTAACATACTGCATCCTCACCACATCTTCCTATCATCATTCTGGAAAAAAAAAATAATAGCAGGGTCACATAGTGTATAGAAAGCATCTGACTACTACTGACTACTAAATAGAGGTGTGACGATAAATCAATTTACTAATAAATCGATCTATTTTCAAACGTGATTTTAAAATCGATTTACTTTTTGTTATTACAATTTTTTATCGATTCATGAAAAGCTATGAAATAACGCTGAAATTACATCTTACAATTGTCAATGGGTATCGCCATTTTCCTCCGTTGCTATGGAAATCTCACGAGGAACGAGACTTCGCAAAAACAAAAATGGCGATTGCTGCTGAATTCGTCAAGCCGGCAGCGGCATACAAAAGCCCAGTTTGGGCTCATTTCTTGCAATCCCATGACAAGAAACAAGTTTTGTGCCGACTTTGCGAGATGAAATTCCTTTACTATGGCAACACAACTAATCTGCAGAATCACATTCGTCGTCATCACAAGACAATTGACATCAATGTCAAACCGAAAGTTAGCCTGTACGGTGAGCCAGTAGCAAAGAAACTTCATGTTGAATCGACAGTTCCGATTCCACTTACCCACCGCTGTCAAAGTTTGCTAAATCCATTTTGTGCATACCAGCCAGTTCAGTCCCATCTGAGAGAGTTTTTTCAAGTACAGGAGATGTGATCACAGCACAGAGGGCTACATTAAAGTGGAAACATGACAGGATGATATTCCTTTAAAACAATTCCAGATTTGAATATCAAGTTATCAACCAGTATTATTCACAACACATTAACACAGTTTAGCAGTAACAGTTTTACAATAATTTATTGTGAAATTATTATTGCTAAATTAGTTTAATGTTAATTCAATCTGTTTGACTGTGTTGACAAATTAGTGAATTTGTGTTATGACTGTTTACTGTTAATGTTCATAGTTTAAACATTATCGTTGTTCAGAGTCCTTAAAGATTAAGGATTGGTTCTTTAATATCTTTATGCTGTTGAGTTGACATTTGAAATATAAATACTCCAGCGTGAATGTGAATTGGATTAAAAATTAGCAAGTGCATTTGATCTGTGCAAATTCCAAAAGTAAAAACTGAGAAGCAAGTATTTGTTGTTGAATTGTTGCTCTGAATGCAGAAACTGACACTGTAAATGGTAGATTAAGATTACATTCACAATATGTAACTGGTGGAAAACTGGAAAAAAATAAAGGTTATGTTTGTTTATTTTCATGTTTTGATATATGTTAATAATTGTAGTTGAATGATGATATTGAATAACCAATTCGGACAATTATTACTTTATATATTTGAAGTGCACATTTACAGATGAAACTAGAATCCACACATGAATCGAATTGAATTGAATTGAATAAAGAGGCAAAAATCGGGATTCGAATCGAATCGTCTCATAACTGAATCGTCATACCTCTACTACTAAAGGGCGAGGCGAACACTATGTTGCAGACTTACTCTGTTGTAGTTGTAAGTTCTTTTGTTATACAGGATGTTTGTAAGACGTCCTCCGTTTTCTAGAGCTCAAGACTTCGTCTGATGGTGCAGGCATGTCTGGCGCCCTTCAGAGAGCTTTGCGTCTATGCTTACGCCAGGCCAACCATCGACACAGAACTGCACCACTACTCTGTAAATTGACTCTGCAGTTTGTGGGGCCTTTCAAGGTCCTGGGAAGAGTTAATCTCATCTCTTACTGCCTTCGGCCTCCTCCAACTGTGTGGATTAATCCCACTTTTTTCTTGTTTCCCAGTTACTACGAGCCCACTGACATCAGCAACTATGCCCTTTGTGGGGAGGCTGACGCTCGTCTCAGCCAACTCCGGGGGAACCAATTGTCAGAACAATACAGGACATTTGGAATCATGAATCAGCCAACTGTGCATGTTTTTGGACTGTGGGAGAAAACAGGAGTACCTGGAGGAAACCCGTGCAAGCACAGGAAGAACATACAAACTCCACACAGATACATGGATATTGTTCCCGGGAATCAAACCCATGCTGCCCTCCCAAATTATTATTATTATTATTATTATTATTAGTAGTAGTAGTAGTAGTACTATTATTATTATTATTATTGTTGTTGTTGTTGTTATTTATTCTTTTTTATTTTGTTTTTGTTTGCTTTAAACAGTGTCTAAGATCAATAAGTTTAAAACACTGACTCATTTGCCAGGCCACTTAGTAATGCAAGGAGGTGCTGTTCACAGGGAGGCTGGATCCTATCCCAGCCGACACTAAACGAAAGCGGGGTACACAGGTCCATCACAGGGAGAAGCTGAAACTTTAAATTCAGAAGTGTAAACTTGGCTCCATCTGCTGTATGATTGGAAACACTGCAAGTATTTTGACATTTTCATAGTTTACTATTTTTGGAAGAGATGGTGTGTGTGTGTGTGTGTGTGTGTGTGTGTGTGTGTGTGTGTGTGCATACATGTTTAGACTGAATTTCTCAGTAATACACTTACTCAATTTCTGAACCACTCAATCTGCAGGACCGGATGGCATCAGTCCCAGGCTGCTGAGGACCTGTGAGGACCAGCTCTGTGAGGTCCTATGCCAACTGTACAACCTGAGCCTCAGCCTGGAGAAGGTTCCTGTCCTGTGGAAGACCTCCTGTGTGGTCCTGGTTCCTAAAACAGCTCAAGCCAAGGAACCGGACCACTACAGACCTGTCGCCCTGACCTCCCACTCCATGAAGACCATGGAGAGGCTCCTCCTCGACCACCTCCACTCTGTGGTGAGCCCCACCCTAGACCCGCTGCAGTTCACCGACAGGCCCAACATCGGGGTAGAAGGCGCCATCATCTACCTTCTGCAGTGGGCGCTCACCCACCTGGAGATCGCCGATAGCGCTGTGAGGGTCATGTTCTTTGACTTCTCCAGCACCTTCAACACCATCAGGCCGGCGCTTCTGCAGGATAAACTGGAGGACGCGGGAGTGGACGGACATCTTGCTGCCTGGATCATCAAGTACCTCACTGACCGTCCGCAGTACGTGCGGCTGCGCGGCTGTGAGTCAAAGGTGGTAGTCTGCAGCACGGAGGCACCCCAGGGCACCGTCCTCTCACCTTTCCTTTTCACCATCTACACCTCAGACTTCACATATAACACGGACAGCTGCCACCTCTTGAAGTTCTTTGACAGAGTTGTGAGCATGTCTCTGCCCTGCGATAGCCTGGCAAGCTGTCCAGGGTGTACTCTGAACAGAGTTGGCTAAGATGGGGTCCCGCTGACCCGTGGCCCTCATTGGAATTAAGATGTTCGAATCATTTATTATTATTATTATTATTATTATTATTACATTATTAGTAGTAATATTATTGTTATGTATAATAATAATAATAATAATAATAATAAAACTTCTTTCTGTGGTGTCTGCAATAATTTCTCTTTCTTCAAGCCAGAAGAGCAGAAGGTGTAAATGTATCCTGTCCACGGTGTACCCTGCCCCGAGATGAGGGTCTCCATGCGACCACAATTAGCATTAAGCCGTTCAGAAAATGTAATGATTATGTATTCACACACACACACACACACACACACACGCACACACACATCACTACATACCTTTGCTGCACTCTGGCTCCAAGGATATCGTGTTCTCTATATAAAATGTGTGTAGTTGCTTCAGTGCCACTATAAAAATATTTTAAAAATAAAAATTGTTGAGTTGTTCTGAGCTCAATTATTTCAAGATCAAAACAGTTTTTATTTTCCGGAATTATAGTTTTATTTTTCACCAAATTCAACTTTTTCAGAAATCAAAATTGATGCGACTCTTGGTCAATAAAACCAGAAATGCTATTTTTTTCAGTCAAATTAATTCCATCGACATTCAAGGGAAAATTTATTTGATAGTAAAATTGTATATTTAAGAACTAACCGGGTTTTTTTTCTGCGATTTTCACAAACTACTAGCAATAAATGATCCCTGTGCTAACCAGATCTCCATTAAAGAGCAACATTCAGTTGCTGAAATGGAACTGAGTTTTGATTTTTTTTTGTGTATAACACATGGAACTGTCTTTGTGGGGCAGTGGTGGTCTAGTGGATAGGGCGCAGGATCGCTGATCCTAAGGTTTGGGGTTCAAGTCCCCACAGGGTTGTCACTGTCCCCCCAGTGCAGCTAACTGGGTTGTCAAAGGTGGGCCATGTCTCTCACTGTCTATGGTGAGAGGCATGTAAAAAAACATTGCTGACTTCTGTAAAGAGTAGGCTGCAAAGCCGTCAGCGTGTTTCTGTCCCTTGATAAAGGGTTGTGACAAGAAGGGCATCCAACGTAAAAACCCATGCCAAATCAAATGTGTGAATCAGATGATTTGCTGTGGCGACTCTCGAGAATGGGAAAAAGCCAAAAAGAAAAGAAGAACACATGGAACTGCCTTTCTTTGTGTTGAGCTCCTCGCTGTCCCCTACAGGTCATGATGCAAAATGGCCGCTCCAGAGCATCTGTTTTATCCACTGTCTCTCTTGGTCGGTGTATCATCCTGGTATGGAGAAATGAGAGGCAGCTTTAATCTCCACAGATCTCTTCCGGTTGCCATTGCTTGAATCTTTTGCTCAGAACGCTTTCTCTTATTGGAAACAAACCTGAGCGTCTGCTGCAGATCGCTTAACTTATGCCTACATCTCACACCATGTGGGGGCTTATACAGGGTGTGTTACTGTACTGTATCATTTGGGTCTCTTCTGATTGCATCGTTCCTCTTCTCTAATACACTTCCTCATTCGTGATGTGCGGGCATTGATAAGGTCGGAGAAACATTTCCATTTGTCGAGCAGTTCTTGGTGTGACTTTCTGACTTCTTCATTCATGTTCTTTACATTTCCTTGCAGGACAGGCTGTTGTTTTTCCATTGACTTTGTTTATAATTCTCCACATTTTGTAGAGACCATGTACCACAATGCTTTGCTGTTTCAAGTTTGTTCGTCTGTCTGTGTACTTCTCCTCATCCCCTGCACACGATTTCTGGACTTATAAAGAGAGCTGTTTCCATCAAGCTTTTGCTGCGTTTGCCTTCTATTCATGGTATCTCTTTTTGGCACGAATTGTTTCAGATACTAGCTGAAGAGTTGTATTTGACACCGATTAGTTCTGTTGTTTGTATCTCTTGGATGACTCTCCAATGATATCAGAGAAGAAATCTTTATTGTCAACTTTTGGATGAACAATGGAACTCAGTTTATCAGCTCTCTGTTAGCAGCAATTATAAAAGTGCAGAAAAGAAAACTAGAGTATACACAAGTATATACACAAAGCTATAGGTCCATATACTGTACATACACATGTATTTTCATACCTATTTGTACATATGAGCATGCATATGTCCTGTATATGCAAACACACACAAACACAGACACACACACACACACACACACACACGCACAATATGTATAGGGTAAGAGATAAAGCTTTAAATTTTTAATATGCATAATAATAATGTTCTATCATGTAAGAGACCTGCTCGAAACATGAGTGTTGCACTAATAGGACAGATGTTACTGTCCAGGAAGACGGTCTGAATGATAATTGTTTGTCTTTTCGTGGTAAGAATACCTGCAGCTCCCGAGTGGTGCATTGACAACGTGCATGACTATTTACCCAGAAACAGCAAGTTTTAATCCGGGTTAATGTGCACATCATCTGTGGCCAGGAGTCCAAGGGAGCTAACTGGCTGAGCCTATTTCGGGATGGAAGGATGGAATACGTTCATTTCCTTGAAGACAACATGACACTCTTCCTTTTTCAGCTTCCACCAATTTGTCTTCTGCTCTGCCTTTGCCTTTTTCACCTTCCTCACCATCAGCATCATCCTGCACACCACCATCCTATACTGTTTGGCAACACTCTCACCCACTACTACTTTGCAGTCATGGACTTCCTTCAAATTACATCGCCTACACAAGATGTAGTCTACCTGTGTGCTCCTACCTCCGCTTTCATAAGTCACCCTATGCTCTTGTCTCTTCTGGAAGAAAGTATTCACCACAGCCATTTCTATCCTTTTTGCAAAATCGATCAACATCTGTCCTTCTGTGTTCCTGTCCTGGATACCAAACCTGCCCATCACTTCCTCATCCCCTCTGTTTCCTGTACCAACATGTCCATTGAAGTCTGTCCCAACGACCACTCTTTCACCTCTGGGGGTACTCTGCATCACTTCCCCTAACTCACTCCAGAATCTCTCCTTCTCTAGATCGAGGTGTTCAGTTATTTTATGGTGTGGAGAAGCCACAAAAATGTATTAGAATATTTGTAATAAATGGGATTGGTAAAAATGCCTCTGTCTGGGATTTAAAGCTCAGCAAAGTCAGAAAGTTTATCTGCCTCGAAAAGTAGATATTGATGCTCACTTGTTTTCTAAGACACCTTCTAAAGCAAAAAGAGCTGCACAGAGTGCTTTTTGACAATCCATCTGACTCAGGGAGGAGCTGAACACCGAAGTGAACAGTGTTCATTTTTGCTCAAGAAAGTTATGAGTCCCAGGGACTCGCAGGTTGGGAAAGTATGAGTCCAAATGCAATAGTAATGAGTCCTGTCAAATAACGGAAAAGATTCGCCCGAAAATGTATAGAACTTCAAATAGATCATTGCCAACACAAAGTTCATTCAATCATTTTATGAAAAGTTTATTAGGTTCACAGATAAAAACAAAAATTAAAAACTTAGAAGTTATCACTGACTATGATATAAAAAAAACATTAAAACAAAATTTAAATACTTTGAAGTCATCACAGAAAAAATAATACTGTTTTAACTTTCACTCATTCATTAAAAATGCTAGAAAATGCTGACAGTGACTGAATAATTCATCAAGTATTTATATGTTGTCATATATCCTCCTGTGTTTAGTATTTTTCCACACATGAAGAGCTTTGTGCAGATCCAGCTTTCCTGCAAGCTGAATCTTCATCAGTTTGTCCTGCATGTTCACATTGAGTCTGTTCCTCTTCTTGGTAAGGATTTTGTTTTGGATTGAAAATCCCCGCTCGCATCCTGCTGTATGGATGGCAGATGTCATTGCCAACTGGCAACTCCTCTATTTCGTTATCAACTACAACAGCCAAACTATCCAAGAGTTCAGATGCAGTGAAGTAAGAATCGTAGCTGAAGTGCTTTTTCAACAATTGTAGATCAGCCACATCAAGATCATGCATGAGATCAATAACAGATTTGAATTTTCGCATGGGTATATCCTCGTTTGTCATCCATTGAACAATTTTTAATAGTGCCAGAATTGCGCGATCTTGCTTTCCTTCACACTTACTTACGTAATTTTTCCGATCCTGCTGTAACTTCGGTATATCCATTGCTAATTTGTGAGCACTGAGATTCGCATGTCTCGATAAGGTTGTGTTCTGAAAATTGCGATTTTTAGTCACTTTGTTCATGCCATTAACTTTGTTGTGTTCCGTGCATACACTACAGTACATAAAATCCTCGTCGTTGTCGTTCTCTACATATCGCAACCACGTGTAAAGTTTGAGCCAGTGTTGCTGAAACGATCGCTTTTAGTGGCTTGTCTTCGCAATTTTCCTCTTCATCAAAGACATTCTCTTTATCCCTGTTTGAATCTTTGTTCATTGAGAAAAAATTGCTTAATCTACGCTGATTTTCGTCGACTTTGAATACTTTTTCGGAGGCATGTTGCACGTTAAACACTCGAGAACTAGCGGAAATGAATGAACACTGGCGAGCAGACGAAATCACGTGAGCAGACGAAATCTCGCGAGAGGATCCCGATTCGATATCTCGAAAGCGCAGAAGGCAAAACTCGCACTCGGAAAGGTAAACAAATATGGCGGTATTGTCAAAGCATCGACCGATTTCGCAAGATATTTTGGCAAATATTTCTGTTTTGGGACAATGTTACATAAATTGATGAAAAATATTAATGAGTCCGGCGGACGCACATTGGTTTGACACCATGCGTCCCTACGGATTTTCATGCGTCAGGGACGCAAGGACGCACGCAAACGTGAACACTGGTCATTAGCCGAGTCATGTATTGATGAGGAGACTGACAGGCTGCATTCTCATTTTAATTTTAGTGTAAAAAGAATGTGGTGACATGCAATGCAATCACTGGGGGGTGGGACTGCACAATTTAAATAAAGAGGAAAAAACCCAGAGCAAAATGACATGCAATTTAATAACACCCTGTTCTATTTTATATTAAAACGCATTAAAATACATTACTGATCACAGGCCATTGGTAGCTGGTCGTAATTTACTGGATCACTGATCCCAAGGTTGGGGGTTCAAGCCCCACTCGCCACTGGCTGTCATTGTCCCCCCAGTGGTGAGAGGTTCATGTAAAAAGAACCATTGTGGACTTTTATCGTTTTAATCCACATTGTAACATATTACACAGGCATCATCTATTGGTCTTTTTTCTTATGTCAACACCCAGCGTGTCCTCAGATTCCTGTTTTTGGCGAATAGCACTACAGTAAGAGTACCTGATCCAAAATTAGTACAACCTCTGAAGATACTTTTCTGCTCACCATGCTGGTAAATAGTGATTATTGGAGAACTTTCAGTCTGCAGATTTTCTAAGTCGCTTTAACCTGATTAGGGTTGCGGGGAGGCTGACGCCCGTCTCTGGGCGAACCATTCGTCAGAACATTTGGAATCACGAATCAGCCAACTGTGCATGTTTTTGGACTGTGGGAGGAAACCGGAGTACCCGCAGGAAACACGTGCAAGCACAGGAAGAACATGCAAACTCCACACAGATACACTGATGTCGTTCCTGGGAATCAGACCCAGGGCCTTCTTGCCGTGAGATGGATATATTAAATCACTGCACCACCATGCTGCCCTCCCAAATTATTATTAATTCTTTTTTTATTTTGTTTGCTTTAAACAATGTTGAAGATCAATAAGTTTAAAACACTGACTCATTTGCCAAGCCCCTTAATTGCAGGGAGGCTGGAGCCCATCTCAGCCGACACTAAGCAAAAAAACGGGGTACACAGGTCCATCAGTGGGAGAAGCTGAAACTTCAAAGTCAGAAATACAAACTTGGCTCCATCTGCTGCACGATTTGAAACACTGCAAGTGTTTTGACATTTTCAGAGTTTACTATTTTTGGAGGAGATGGTGTGTGCGCGCATACATGTTTAGAGACTGAATTTCGCAGTAATACACTTACTCAATTTCTGAACCACTCACTCCTACACTTGGTGAAAGTGTAATAACAGTGCAATGTAATAACCAATAGATGACGCCTGTCAGTTTTTTTTTTAATTCCACCTTGTGGTTTATTTGTTTGTGGAAGTCCTGAAAACCAAGGTTGTGAAATTTTTTTTTTTTTTATTTCATAGACGAAGTGAGTCAAAATGACATAACACTTCAAAAATGTTTCACAAGGAACTGTTCAGTGTTTCTGTAAAAACGAACTTTCACAAAGAATAAAACTTCTAAATCTTCAATATTTCATTAATTAACTGAAATAAACCAAAACCAGCTCCAACTGATCTGATTCTCTTACAGTGACTGAGGTGGGAGGAGCTTTAGAGGAGATTCTTCACCATAAACACTGAGGAACGGCAGTAATGTATCAGTGAATGTGTGTGAGAAAGTGTAGATGTGTTAGTGAGCGGGTCGGAGAAGGACAGTTGTCCTCTCTCCCAGTCCAGCTGGACTCTGACCCTCTGGAGTTTGTGTGATACTGAGAGGTGAGTAGATGACTGTAGTGTACAACCTACTCCACTTTTACCATAAAAAATTCTCCACATTCCAGATTCCTGAGTCCCCGAGTTAAAACCCTCAGAGCCCAGAATACAGGAATAATTCTTAAATCTCTCTGGATTGTCAGGAAGGTTCTGTTCTTCATCACTGAATCTCACACTGGTCAGATCATCAGATACAATGAGTTTAGGATGAGCAGTGTTGGGGTCCAGAGTTCTAGGTACTGAAAACACACACACAGGAATAAGAGAAAATAGAAACTCTGAACCTTTAAGTCTCTGCTGCGCTCCGTTGGTTTCTCAGTCTCTCTGCCCAATACAAACACTGAATGGAGAAAGACTTTCTTTAATGAATGAGCCACAGTCTGATTACAACTTTCAAAACAAACCGTCAACCGCATCCCCGAGGCACCGAATAGAACACGAACACTTTAATAATATGCAATACACAAATAAAAGCAACAGACCCCTTCAGTGCATTTTATTAGAAATCAGAAAAACAGGTTAAGGGATTGATATTAGAAATTCACACACACGATAGAATGAATGAGAAAAATTGATACTTTCAGTATCTTACTGTATTGTACGGTGTCCTGCATCTTCTCCCAGACTCTGAACTTCAGGTTGCTCAGATGCTTTGCCACATGGATCAGTGCTCCTGGAAGCTCCTCTGGATGCTGCAGTGTGCACTGGGCTCTGTAAACACATTCAGGATTCAGTGCTGCTGTGGGTCTGGATTCAGAAACACAGAATGAGAGAGACAGGAAGCACATCACAGTTCTGTAAAACAGCAAAGTAAATATCAGTGATTGGCATTTTTTACACCAATGAAATGTGACGTTTCTGATGATGGAAACAAGTTTTACTTTCTCACAGTATAAATACTGAATAAATGATCCTCACTTGTAAGAATGACACATCTTCAGCTCCCATCTCCTCTTCTATGGCTCTGATTGTGTCTGAAAGACATGAAATGTCTCTGTTCAGCTTCTCCAACTTCGTCATCATCTGACTCTTCTGCTCCTCTTCCTCTCTCAGTGCAGTGATCCTGACTGCCTCTTCATCTCGTAGAAACCGGTGAAGCGTCTCAAACTCCTCCTTAATCTGATGTTCTGTGTGTTGGGCCTGAATCTGCAATGAAGAAGAAATCCAACGAAATAGAATCCATTATGCAAGGACGTAAAATACAGTGCTACCTCACTTTACGAGAGTCTCACCAAACGAAAAATGCAAGTTATGAAATGCATTTTCCTAAAATTTATATCTCTGGATACAAAACAAGTGTTGATAATAAAATATGAATTATCAACAAAGAGGTTGTTGCAGTTGTATCTGCCCGACTTGCAACGGTTACTTAAAATGTCTCTAGTCACAGACAGTGAGAGGTGTGGTTTGCCTTTGATAATCCAGTTTGCCGCACTGTGTGTGTGTGTGTGTGTGTGGGTGGGGGCTTGGAGGGTGATCGATCACTGATGACAATTCGGTGATCGTGGGGCTTGAACACCACTAAGCCAACACTCTCCCACTGGGCCACCACTACCCTGTCAATGTTGGATGACATAATTGTATCAGAACTAAATTGGACTTCTCTGTGGAAACAACATCTGAATGAACATGATCATCAGCCCAGAACTAGCATTTCTCACAGTAGGGGGGAGGGGAATAAACCTATATTTTATTTTATTGTGTGCATGTGTGATTCGTAAGTAAAATAATGAGGTTTTTCTAATGTGTGCTAACAAACTTGCCTTTGCCCTCAGTAGTGCATGAAATACATAACATGCCATGGATGATATACATCCAATCAATCATTCATTTTCTGAACCGTTTAATCCTAATTAGGGTTACAGAAAGCTGGCACCCATCTCAGCTGACTTTAGGCGTGGGCAGAGTACACCATGAACAGCTCACCAGGCCATTGCAGGGCAGACCTCTGTCCACATTAAATCTCAATTTATTTATTTAGATATTGTTTGAAAAAAATTAAGCTCCAGTCTTTCTATTCGGCGTTATTTGGGCTCTTCAATCGCGACAGGGAGATTCCATTCATAGTATGATTTTGGCATATGGAAATCTCACAGCATCTCATACATTAGTATGTTCATTGCCAATTAGACTGGATATTTGCAAAAGTCAATCATGGATATAATGTGTCATGTCAAGAATAGGAAATGTTACATTAATACATGCCGAAATTAGTCTGATGTATTGATTACCTGATGCATTCAGGGGAAAAAAAAAAAAAAAAAAAAAAAAAATCCCTTTGCATTTTTTTCTTTCCCGTCTTTTAAACCATTTAAAAATGGAAATGCAGATAAACATATGATTAAAAAAAAAAAAGCAATTAAAATCATGCTGGCAGAATTGAAAGTTCTGATAGGATCTATACATCAACATGCATCAGATCCATTTTGAAAACCGTGTTGTCCGTGTGCCCGATAGGATTATTAAATCAATATCCCCAGCCAGGGTTCAACTCCTGCCTTATTGAGCTCATTATGAGGGGGGCCAAAATCATACTATACCATTGACCTCCAATTCATATCTGTAAATAATTAACTGAGAAATTAGCT
Organism: Plotosus lineatus; assembly: GCA_024760905.1. Classification (NCBI taxonomy): domain Eukaryota; kingdom Metazoa; phylum Chordata; class Actinopteri; order Siluriformes; family Plotosidae; genus Plotosus; species Plotosus lineatus. Next base: position 53,245 of record CM045742.1, on the reverse strand, counting down.
TGCTTCACCCTGGGGGTGAATCCCCACCAACCCTCTTTCGAAAGAATTGTTTGTTTATTTATTTTAATTACTTTATTTGATTGTTTTTTTTTTTTTTTTGGGGGGGGGGGTGGGGTGGGGGGCATAATCTCAGCAGCTGGCTTTAGAGATCTTGCTTTACATTCCTGATAATAGTACAAGTAGAATGGAGAGTAGGAAATGGTCCAACAAGATTACAGTGTCTGTTTAATTTTCATATCATTTGCCTTGACCCCATTGCACTAACCGAGTTATCGAATTATGCAACCCTAATTATGATTACATGGTTTTCAGAAAATAAGTGAAATCAATCAATCAATCAATAATTTGCCATGCTTATTTTTTCTGAGCTGTCCTGTGCAGCTATGTGACTGTCAACATCTTTCAGACCAGCTGACTTTTTCATTTACTACAGCAGGCCTTTCATTTTATACACAACAACATGTAAATAGCTTTGAAAGGAAACTTATGAAAATAATGTTCAGTTTCTGTAACCACTTAATCCTAATTAGGGTTGCAGGGAGCCTAGGGGCGAGGGCAGAGTACACCCTGGACAGCTCGCCAAGCCATTGCAGGGCGGAAACACACTGACGCCTTCGCAGCCTACTCTTGTTGAAATTCAGCAATGGTTCTTTTACATGCCTCACACCGTAGACAGTGAGACACATGGCTGGCTTTTGATAACCCAGTTAGCTGCACCGAGGGGGGGGGGGGGGGTTTACAGTGGCAACCTTGTGGAGAGTGGGACTCGAACCCCCAACCTTAGGATCAGTGATCCAGTGCCCTCTACCACTAGGCCACCACTACCCTGAAAATAATGTTTACTGCACAAATGAAAATGTCAAACACTGTTGGACAGCATTTAGTATAATTAGAAATAATTTGCTCAAAACAATATGGCAATGTGTTGGGTATCTTCTCAGGTGTGTGGATTCTATATAGTTACTTGTGGCAATAGTTACTTTCTGGACATCGTGACGAAAACAGACTTCCGAATGTAAAACATTGCACACATAATTTATTATCTTAGAGCCTGCCAGATTATCAAAAGACCCCCATTATGGGTCAGTGATGATCAAGACTAATGCTATCCCAAACATCATCCACTAGACAGTGAAATACATTTAGTAGGAAGTTGCAAAGCCTTTCATCAAGACCCGTCAAGGTCCTTTGAGAGATCCTGACCATTCCAAGTCTCCCTGAGGAAATGAATTACATTACAAAGGCATCGTTTGTCAATCCAATCAACGGCCCATGGGCAACTCGGCCCACAGGGACCAAGCTATAGCCAAAAGGACACTCACGAACAAAAGATCATAATTCAACACAGTGGCATTGCACTTACTCTAATGAGAATTGTTTACACTACTTAAGGTCGTTTACTTACTCACATTCTTATTGAAGCCCTCTGTCAGCCATGTTCCTTAGGGGAACCCATCAAAGATGTCTTGCATTGCGAGTTGAGTGTTAGCACCCCTAACCCCCAGAACTGATTGCATCAGTTTTGATGTTTGGAAAATATGATTATGTAATATTGTGTACAGTGTATATTCCAATTTGCATTTAAAAAATAATTAAAGCTTGGTGGTATCAGAAAGTCTATGTGGCAGCAAGACTAAAATTGAGTTCTCTCTGAAGACAGAAAGAAGTCAGGTAGAACCAACCAGTGGTGGGTCATCAGGGCCAGCAAGGCCTTTTGTGCTGGTCTAAACACTAGCACTGACCTACATTTACAACTTCAATTCTAGTATTCGTTCCATGAAATTGTACTAAATTATTTCCAACAGTCTATTCATTTCTTAGTGTGACTCTTGGCTGTGCTGCTTCCAGTATGTGCATGTTAAATTTTTTGTCCAATCAGATTTAAGCTTTGATGTGCTGCCATGTAATCTAATCAACTCAGATAAAAGTTCTGTGTCGAAATATAGAAGGGATATCCATGACAAAATGCAAATACATGGCCAAACTCCTAGGGACATACAAGATTGACATAGGCCTTGTCCAAGAAACCCACCTCAATGACAGTGTGCCACCATCCAGCTATACTATCCCTGGATACTCAGTCATCAATGGGGGGGGAAAAAAAAAAAAAAAAAAATCACCCAAAATATGGTATTGCAATATATGCTAGAAAACCAGATCAGGCGATTGACCTTGATGGTAGCACAGAAGAAAATGGCACACAAAGATCATGCATCAAACTTGGAGACACAGAACTACACAACATCTACAAACCTCCTTGCTTGGTTTGGCTTAGACTGGACTGGACTGGACTGGACTGACACCCCCTGAAGCAATAAACCACCCAGCAATGATCATGGGAGACTTCAGTAGCCACCACAACAAATGGGGACACCTAAATAATGATCAAGCAGGAAATGAGGTGAGCCAGTGGGCGGAGCTTTCTAATGCAGCCCTTCTCTACAACCCTAAAGCCAAAAGCATGCTCAAATCAGCATGCTGGAAGAAAGAATACAGACCAGATCTTGCTTTTGTCTCACGAAACAGTAAGGGAAATGTACAAGCAACAAGAGAAGTCCTGACTGACTTTCCTCATAGCCAACATCGCCTGACGGTCATCACCACAGCTATCACGATCCCAAAAATTACAGCAATACCCAAGTCACGGTGGAATTTTAGAAAAGCTGACTGACAAGCCTACAAAAATGACTTTGACAAAACATGCTGAAGAATAAAGTCCACCACTGACAACATTCACCGATTCACAAAACTTATCCTGAGTACAGCGAAGAAACACATACCGAGGGGATGCAGAAAACATCACATACCCTGTTGGTCAGAACGCAGTCAAAACCTTCTGGAAGAGTATGAAAGGACTCAAGATCAAAACACCGCAGAGGAACTACTTGAGTCCTTACAAGAGCGTCGCAAAGAAAGATGGGTGGAAGTTGTTGAGAATATGAACTTCACCCACTCTATCAGACAAACCTGGCAAACTATCAAGAAGCTTGACCCTGACTCTCGTCCTACAAAATCAGCCCACCTTATTGCCCTAGATGAAATAGTTAAAGAAATAAAAGAGAGAGGAGAACACACACCAAATCAACAATTTGAAAAACAGATTAGATAAGAATACAAAACAATTATGGCAAAACAAAGAACCCGCTGGACTTTTTCTCAGTGCTCCAATTACACATAAAGAAATGGCAAAGGCTATTAAATGCATTAAAATGGTAAGGCAGCTGGTATCGATGGAATCTACCCAGACACGATAACACACCCGGGATACTATGCAATAGAATGGCCAGCTTCAGTAATGACTGACATCATGGGAAAAGGCACTTACCCTAAAATATGGAATCATGCTAGATTGTCGCCATTCAGAAACCAGGGAAACCAGCCACAGCACCATCAAGCTATAGACCATTTATCACTGCTCTGCCGTCTATATAAGTTGTCAGAGAGAATCATTCTCACAAGGATCACACCTAATATAGAACCATTCATACCAGTGCAGCAATCTAGATTCAAACCACAAAGGGGCACAAGTAAACAGGCCCTAACATCACATATTGAAGCTAGTTTTGAAAAAAAGTTGAAAACAGGAGCTGTCCTGGTAGACCTGTCTGCAGCCTACCATACAGTATGGACAGCTGAACTCATGCTGAAGCTTACAAAACTAATACCGTGCAAAACAATTCTCAAAGTTTTGTCCCTTATGACTGGCATCAGGCAGTTCCACGTGGTACTTGGAGGAGAGAAGAGCAAATCGAGAGAAATAAGGAATGGTGTTCCACAAGGCTCAGTTATTGCTCTGACGCTCTTTAACATCTACATTAGTAATATGCCAGCAACAAAGTCTCCACAACTAGGCTATGCGGATGACTGGGTCTTAGCGCAGCAATCAAAATCATGGACAGACATTGAAGAAACGATCAGCAAAGACACATATACCATTTTAATGCATTTAATAGCCTTTGCCATCAGAAGGGAAGATGAAACTCAGAAAATGCTGAATGGGCTGAAAAGCATGGCAGATGATATACCTATGAAACAAGTATAAATGAATGCCCCAACAACCTCAAGACTCAAGTCAAGTAACCCAGGTGATGTTCCAGCCAGCTCCAGGGAACCAGTATCATGAGCCACAGATACAGGTAAATGGACAGACGGTGGAGAAATTTACCTACTTGGGCAGCACTCTTTCCTGTGGTGCGACCATCGATTCCGAGGTTAACGACAGAATCTCCAAAGCAAGTAGCACCTTCGGAAGACTCAGCATTACAACAAAGCTGAAAGTCTACCGTGCAATCGTCTTTACCACATTACTCTATGGCTGTGAAACTTGGACACTATACAGAAGGCACGAGCGGCAGATTAACCACTTCCACCTCAAGTGTCTTTGCAGCCTCCTTCACCTCCGCTGGCAAGACAAAATACCTGACACAGAGGTTCTGAAGCAGGCAAATATTCCAAGTACCACCACCACCATGCATAACACTCAGCTGAGATGGGCAGGTCATGTCTCCCGCATGTCAGATGACCGCATCCCAAACAGCATTTCTATGGAGAACTCACTGAAGGGAAGTGCAAGGCTGGAGGGCAGAAGAAACGTTTCAAGGACAATCTGATGATCAACCTCAAAGACTTTTCAATTGACGTCGAATCATGGGAGAGCCTCGCTATCGACCACTCTTCCTGGCACTGCGTCATTTCGTCAAGAGCTCAAAGAGCAGAGGAACAACGTGTCCAGCAAGCTGAACAGAAACGGCAGCTGCAGAAGGACAGAGCAGCCAGAACCAAAAACACAGCTCTTACCCACTCCTTCCCTACTTGTGCGAGAGGCTTTCTTGCTAGGATCGGGCTAGTCAGCCATATCCGGTCACATAAGTCCACCTCGAATACCTAAAGTGATGCCTGTGGTCATACTCGAAGACAAGTGACGAACGATAAATGAATAATCAAGATTATGCAACACGAAATGTAAGTGATGAAGACTTATCTGGATAACTGCAGTTTAAAAACAAATATAATGGTTGAAAGAGAGTTTTCTGGCAACAGGCCTACAAAATTATTTTCATCCTCATTCGGTTCAAATAATATTTCTTATTGAAGAGTGCTCGAATAACTATCAGAGTTCTGTCTAAAGTAAAACTTCTAAACTCTGAAAAGTGAAAGGAAGTGAGTGTTAATGTTTTTATTTAATGTTTCTAACTTGCAATCCAAGGTCTTTCTCCGTAAATCTGCAGGTTCAGTGCCGTCAGCTCTGTCCAGGCTTTGTTCCGAATCAAGGACATTCTCCCACAGCCAAATCAGGCTCACTAATTTAATTTCTCTCATTTTCCCCCTCTCTATGCCATGCTGTAGCATCTCCACTTTGTTCACATGCAGAGAGTCTAACGATTATGCCACTCTATTAAACTTTCCATAAATTAAGCCCTAGTGTTCCCAAAACTAACTAAGCTAACTGAGTTATCAAAGGCGGGCCATGTCTCTCACTGTCTATGGTGAGAGGCATGTAAAAGAACCATTGCTGACTTTCGCAAAGAGTAGGCCGCAAAGCCGTCAGCATGTTTCTATGACCTGGAGAGGGATGAGCGCCGCCAGGCCAAATCAGCCCAAGTCTTGCCATGAAGGTGCCCCAACGACATCCCCAGATGTTAAGGGATAAGTGAAGAAGAAGTGAACTGCTTAATCCTAATCAGGATGTCAATCTCAGCTGAGACTGGGCAAGGGTGGGGCATGATGCACGTCAAAGCTGGGATAAGATGGAAAGAGTACCTTGAAGAGCTGATGAATGAGGAAAATAAGAGAGAGAAAAAGAGTAGGAGAAGTGACTGTTGCACACCAGGAAGTAGCAAAGATTAGTAAGGGTGAAGTGAGGAGGGCATTGATGACATACCTGTGGAGGTATGGAAGTGTCTAGGAGAGGTAGCAGTAGATATTCTGACAAGAACATTCAACAAGGTCCGAGAGAGTGAGAGGATGCCGGAGGAATGGAAGAGAAGTGTGCCGTTGCCCATTTTTAATGACAAGGGAGAAGTGCAGAATTGTGACAACTACAACGCAATAAAGTCGATGAGTCATAAGATGAAGTTATGGGGGAAAAAATAGTGGGAGCTAGACTAAGGGCAGAGGTCAGCATTTGTGAACAACAGTTTGGTTTCATGCCAAGAAAGAGCACCACAGATGCAGTGTTTGCCTGGAGGATGTTAATAGAGACGTACAGAGAAGGTCAGAAGGGGCTGCATCGTGCCTTTGTGGATCTGGAGAAAGTATACGAGAGGGTGCCGAGAGAACAACTGAGGTATCGCATGAGGAAATCTGGAGTGGCAGAGAAGTATGTCAGAGTGGTGCAGGACATGTATGAGAGATGTAAGAAAGTGGTGCGGTGTGCTGTCGGTGTTACAGAAGAGTTCAAGATGGAAGTGGGACCGCATCAAGGGTCAGCTCTGAGCCCCTTCTTGTCTGCTATGGTGATGGACAGGCCGACAGACGAGGTTAGACAAGATTCCCCATGGACTATGATATTTGCAGATGACATTGTGATCTGTAGTGAGAGCAGAGAACTAGTGCAGAAAAATCTAGAGTGGTGAATGTATGCCCTGAAAAGGAGAGGAATGAAGGTTAGCTTCAGTAAGACACAATACATGTGTGTGAATGAGAAGGACCCAAGAGGAACGGTGAGATTAAAGGGAGCAGAGATAAAGCAGGTGGTGGATTTTAAGTACCTATGCTCAACAATCCAGAGCAATGCAGAGTGTGGAAAAGAGGTGAAGAAGCGTGTGCGGGCAGGTTGGAACGGTTGGAGAAAAGTGTCCGATGTGATGTGTGATAGAGGGTATTGGCAAGAATGAAGGGAATGAAGTGTACAAGACTGTGTCGAGGCCAACAATGTTGTATGGTTTAGAAACAGTGGCACTGAAAAAAAGACAGGAGGCAGAGCTGGAGGTAGCAGAGATGAAAATGTTGAGGTTCTCTTTGGGAGTAACGAGGATGGATAGGATCAGGAATGTACTCATCAGAGGGACAGCACATGTTTGAGGTATTGGAGACAAAGTCAGAGAGGCTACATTGAGATGGTTTGGTCATGTACAGAGATGGGATAGAGAATATATCGGTAGTAGGATGCTCAGGTTGGCATAACCAGGCAGAAGGCCTAGAGGAAGACCAAAAAGGAGATTTATGGATATGGTGAAAGAGGGCATGAAGGCCGTTGGTGTAAGATAAGAAGATGCAGAGGATAGGGTGAAACGGAGGCAGATTATTTTCTTTGGCGACCCCTGAAGGGAACAGCCGAAAGGAAAAGAAGATATACACGTACGTATACAGTGGTATGAAAAAGTGTCTGAACCTTTTGGAATTTCTCACATTTCTGCATAAAATCACCATCAAATGTGATCTGATCTTTGTCAAAATCACACAGATGAAAAAAAGTGTCCGCTTTAACTAAAACCACCCAAACATTTATAGGTTTTCATATTTTAATGAGGATAGCATGCAAACAATGACAGAAGGGGGAGGAATAAGTAACTGAACCCTCTGCCTAAGGAGACTTAAAGAACAATTGAAACCAATTTTTACCAAACAATTTAAGTCAGGTGTGTGCCCAATCACTGATGAGTGGCTTAAAGTTGCCCTGCCCACTATAAAACACACACACCTGGTAAGCATTGTCTGATGCGCACCATGGCTTGCTCAAGAGAGCTGTCTGAAGACTTGCGATCAAGAAATGTTGATTTGTATAAAGCTGGGAAAGGATACAAAAGCATCTCTAAAGGTCTGGATGTTCATCAATCAACAGTCAGAGAAGTTGTTTGCAAATGGAGAGAGTTTGGCACTGTTGCTTCTCTCCCAAGGAGTGGCCATCCACCAAAGATGACGCCAAGAGTTCAGCGCAGAATACTCGGAGAGGTAAAAAACAAACAAACAAACAAACAAAAAAAAACTAGAGTGTCTGCTAAAGACTTACAGAAATCACTGGTACAGTCCAATATCTCTGTGCACACATCAACTATATGTAAAACAAACAATGGCCAAGAATGGTGTTCATGGGAGGACTCCAAGGAGGAAGCCACTGCTCTCTAAAAAAAACATTGTTGCTTGTTTAATGTTTGCAGAAAGGCACTTGGACACGCCACAGGAGTTTTGGCAAAATATTTTGTGGACTGATGAAACCAAAGTTGAATTGTTTGGGAGGAACAAATAACGTCATGTGGGGAGGAAAAATGGAATGGCTGTCTCGTAGTGTAGTACTGTATGTCTAGCACCGCTACAGGGGGCCTCTTTGTCATCTGGCGATAGGTGACTGAATGTGGGTTCCCTCCCGCCACCACCCGTTTTAGAAAGGTTTTTTTTTTTTTTTTTTTTTTTTGGGGGGGGTCTATATTTTCAAAGAGAATCATTGTTTTATCTTTTAATCGTGATGTTATGACGAAGTGGCATGGTTAGGGATTTTATCGATTATTGTCATCAGTCTCTCTGGTGTAGGAGAATTCGTATGGTTGAAAGAGGGCCGGATGGCTAGCGGCCGGGGTGTCCGAACTGGCGTAAGGGAGGCTCAGGCTGGTTAGGATGAGATGCTAGGGAAGCCAAGGGGCTAGCCTAAGAGTCAAGGTCCCCGGTGTGCGCCCCGTTGTGCACGGTCCTTCCCCCACGCCATTCAGACCCCCCCCCCCCCCCCAGGAATCAGCCATCCGCGACGCAAGTTGACCCTCAGCCATAGGTTGGGGTTGAGTCAGGCTTGGGGTAATTTTGAGTTTGGTTATCGATGAGAAGTGAAGTGTATTTTGGATTGCTAGAAGGGGATAATGGGGTGTGCTCCTCTAGGTTATCCAGCAGAGGGCAGGCTAAGGCCAAGTGGAAGACGGGGAACGGGCCCTGGGCCGAGGTTAAGGTTTGGGCTTGGGGTTAGGGGCTAGAGGCTAAGGTTAGGGCTGGGGCCGTGGTATAGGTTTGGAGCTCCCGGTTCGAGGCTTGGGTCAGGCTCAGTTAGGCTGAGATGTTCGGGAGCCAAAAGGCTAGCCTGAGAGTCAGGGTCCCCGGTGTGCACCCGCGCGCCCCGCCGTGCCCGGTCCCCACCCTACGTCACTCCGATTTCCCCCCATGGACCCGTCATCCACGAAGCAGCCCCGGAGGTTTAGGCTAGGGAGGTTTCCTCTATGAGAGATAAGTACTTACCTAGAGGAGAGGGAGAAAAGGGAGGTCTGGTGTATTTCATTGAGTCCTGTGGGATTGATGAGCATTGCCCCTGGTCCATGTGAGGTGAAGTGTTTGTAGAGATGTCTGTTTAGATGTTTCCGTCGGACTATATTGTACCTGTGTTGTTTCATTCTGGTTGCAATAGTGTTTCGTGTTTGTCCCACATATTGCAGTCCGCAGATGGTACAGGTTATGACATAGATGCAATTCTTTGTAAGGGGATATAAGCCGGGGTCTGCCTTGAATAATTGTTTTGTGGTTTTATAGAAATTTTTTCCGCTTTATATTCTGGGCATAATCTGATATTCCTCGAGGGAATGATTGGTTTCAATTTTGACTGAAATCAGCAGGTCTCCGAGGTTTTTGTGTCTTTTTATAGGCCGAGATGACCCTATAGTCCCCGAGTGTTTCCGTGCCTGATATATGCAGATCATAATTGTGTTTGATCCTGTTGTGTAGTTTGGTGTGTGGCATCGTGTAGGTTGTGATGAGTGGCAAGATTGTGTTTGTTTTCTCTTTTTTTTTTTTTTTTTTTTTTTTGTTGTGTGTTTTCAAAGTCTTTAGAACCTGTCTCAGAAAGGATCTGGAGTAGCCCCTAGGCCTCAGGGCCCTGAATAGGATGATCATGGCCTCCCAGAAGTCCTCCTGTCGTGAGCAGATCCTGTTGAATCGAATCAACTGGGATTTCACTAAACATTTTGAAGGTATGTTTGGGATGTAAACTATTTTTTTTGTAATAACTGGTGGGTGTCTGTTTCCTTGAAGTATAATTTTGTGTCCAGCCTGTGAGTCGTGTTGAAATCGGGGCCTTTGAATGTCGTCGTGTCCAGAAAATTTACGGTGTGCCGATCCCTAGTGTGTTTAATTTTTATGGAAGGATGGTGTGTCTTTAAAATGCTAGTGAAGTCCTCGAACGTGTCCCCGGCGTCTCCCCAAACTCCCCATATATCGTCCAGATATCGAAAATATTGTACGGGTTTGATGGGACAGGTCGCTAAGGCGGTTTCCTCCCAATCTGCCATATAGATATTTGCATAGGAAGGGGCAAACTTTTTGCTCATTGCTGTGCCCTTGACCTGCAGGTAGTACTTGCCATCGAATTCGAAATCATTACGTTTTTAGGTTGATCTCGAAGACGGAGAATGTGATCGTCCGGGTATTTGAGAAACCAGGCTTTGACTGCTTTTAGGCCGGCTTCGATGTCTATGTTGGTATAGAGGCTGTCGATTGTGAAAAGAAACGATTGGGTTGTAATTTGAATCTGTCTGACTTTGTCGATAAAGTCGTACGTGTCTTTAATATAACTAGGGTGTCTATTGGATATGGGATTTGGGTAATAATCTATGTATTCGGCCAATTTATAAGTGTCACTGTTGCAGTCTGACACTATGGGTCGTCCGGGAGGGATTACATGGGGGATGCTCCAGGACGCCGGGTCATTGTGGATTTTAGGTAGCAAGTAAAAGCGACGGGGCCGTGATCCGATCGTGTCGAGGAGAAATGTTTTTTTTGTTTTCTACTGAGGAAATTTTTGTCGATTATAATCTGTTTAACCATCGTGGGGGGGAATGGGCTCCTGTGTTTTTTATAATGTTCGATTTTAGATAATTGTCTCTGAGCCTCCCACTGGTACTGTGTCCTATCCATTATCACTTTCGAGCTGCCCTTGTCCGTGGGTTTGATCACTATATTTTTGTTCTTCAATAGTTTAAATAGGGCCTTGACTTCAGAACTATTACGGTTAGGTCGAGTGTTATCGTGCCAATCGAGTGACCGTGTCGCGTGGAGGTTAGCCCTGATAAATTTTCTGACTTGTGGTGGTACCTGGCTCAGTTTGGGTGTCCAGTTTGAGGCGTGTGTGAAGGGGCATTTCTGGGTCCCTGTTTTGCGTTCGAAGAAAGAGGCCAGTAGGACTCTCCTATGGAAAGTTTGGAGGTCGAATAGAGTTTGTGATTTTCTATCTTTGTCCAAGTTGAGTGAAGGGATGAATTTGAGGCCTCTGTTCAAGAGGGTCTCTTTGTCTTTGGACAATCTAAAGGATCGAGACAGATTGATGTTACGGGGCCCGTTCCCGAGATTTGGGCATTTCGGGCCTACCAGTTTAAAAATCCCAGCCAATGATTTAGGATGGATTTCGCCGTCTCGGGTCCAGTGGACGTTCTCGGAGGTCGTATTAAATTGTATTTGTGGTAATGGCGGAATGTGGTTGTTTATTTTTTGAATACTTTTGTTCATGGCCTCCAAATTGATTCTTTCCTCCGGTGTAAGTTTCCTGGAATAATTTAGTAGGGGGATCCAGATCTCCGCCATCGGGAATTTACTCTTGGCCTTTGAGTGCCATTTGAAATTGTTTGATGACTGTTTTTCTCGGTGACCGTGATCTGTGGTTGATTCCGAAAGCCATAATCACCGTTTACACCTGTGTACTAGGTTGGATCTTATCTAAGAGGGTGGCCGCATGTCTAAATGTAGCACCCGGGTACGATTCTATTTGGAGTTCCTGGTCGACGTATCTCTGGATTTTGCCCAAGTTTGAGTCCCCAATATTAATTTTTTGTGTTACCGTTTATTTTTTCTTAGGGTTCGCTCATGTCTGTTTGGCTGAAAGCCTGTGACGGGTGTGCCCGGAGTAGTCTGGGTCATCGGTTGTTACGGGTTGCCCTGGGGGGACCGGACATTCGGGGAATTCGCTGTCTAAGGGGGGGTGTTGATGTTGTATGGGCTCCTGCTGTTCAGTTATCTCCCTCAGGGTGTCTGTTTGGTAAGGGTCATGCACCCACACTGTGTGGGTGATTTTTGTTGAATATTTTTGTTCTGTCATTATGTTTTTGTCATTTGTCTGGTTATCGATCCGAGTGGCATCCATTCGGGTGGGTACCTCGGGGTTTTCGGGTATTTGGTTGTGCCTATCGGTGGACCGTACCGACACTCGAGGGTGTGTGTTTGCATGGATTTGGGTGTCCTTCTCCCTGTGGGCAGAGGGGTCATTGCTATTGGGTTGCCTGGGGCCCCTGCGGGGGGCTCGTCGGGGCAAGGGGGTCGGCCTTTCCGTGGGGGGGCCCTCAGGGGAGGAAAATCCTCCGTCGTGTCCGACTCGGTCGGCGCTACCCCACACGAACCCTGCGCGTTAGGGCCGTGTGCGTCTTGCACCAGTATTGCTCTGGTCAGGTCTAATATGGTCTGTCAGCCTATTTCCTAAGGTTTTACCCGCCCACCTGCCGGCGGTGTCGAAGAGAGCGGCCCATTCGTTTGGGATCTGCGACCTGATGGTGTCCGAGAGGTCCCGAATCACACTCTCGGTGATCTCTCAGGATGAGGTGTGTGTGGTGTATGCCCACTGAGTGGCATTGCCCTCAATCAGGAGGGTTGTTCTCGGGTTCGGAAGGGCTGGATTAATCGAGGTGGTCAATAGTTCGTGAATTTTATTGATAGTCGGTGGCATATCGTTAGGGTACCCCACGTTTTGTAGATGGTGGACCGTTCTGATTAAGTTGTACATATTTTTAGCTAATGTTTTGAGTTCCGGATGGAGGCTTTGTGTGTTTTCGATAGACTGGTTATTGTTGTTCGGTCGCGAAGTGCTAGTGTGTTGTCCTCTGTTTGGGTCATTATGAATGGCCGGTAGGGACCGTCCGTCACGCCGTGTATCGGGGGGAAGAGTTTGGCCGCGGACATGGGAGGGAACGGACGTGTCGTTCCGGACATGGGTGGGGGTTTCCCTACGTGCACGCCGCGTTGTGCTATCTAGTGTCCCGGGCTTAGGATCACAAGTACGGTCACGCGTGTGCTCTTCCAGGCTATAAAGGGGCTCGAAACGGTTATATGTCTGCAGAAAATATCCAGCACCGTCACGGTTTTGGTCACGGGGATCGGATCTAGAGTGGCCGTGGCTCTTTTCAGTGCGAGTATCCTTCCGTGTGCCTCCGTCGAGGCGGAGCGGTGCGGCGGAGGAGCTTTTGCGCCTCGTGTCGCACTATCTAATGCTCTGGCATTCAGATCGCCATTACGGTCACGTGCGCGCTTTTCTGGGATGTACGGGGCTTAAATACGGTTGCGCGTGTGTGAAATCAACCCCGCCGCCGTGGTTTGGGTGGTGTTGGAATAATTGTATGAATTACCACAGCTCTAACCTGTTTTGTTACTCCAAGTATAAATGTTGGAAACTGCTAGTTGAGGTATTTTGCAGAAACATCTCCATCTCCATGGGAGGCAGCCAAGGGGACACAACCTTGAAGTTCTCACACAACAACAGGATGACTCCCTAACTGCAGCTGGATAGAGAGCTGAAATGAACATTCTAAACTAGACAAAGTAGATAAGCATAGAACAATGATGAAGGTCATGATGCTGCTTCACACACACCCCTCGCCTTTAGGAAATCAATATGACATGTGTAACTAGAAATCACCCTGAAGGAATAAAAGAGGTTCTCGGTCAGGTTTCAAGCCAGAGCAGCTAGGAGACTTGTAATTGGCTATGAATCCGACTGCTCTCCTCATATGAGAATGAACTTGACTCTGTGTCTCCTTCCTAATGAGTGTGTGCGTGTTTTTATGATGTCTGTGTTGATTTAGAACCTGACATTAACTTGGTCCTTCGAGCCGGAAGCCAACTTGCCCGACGATTCCTGCTGATGCGGTGGACACCGGTGAAATCCTTGGCCAAGGCAACTCGAGAGTCTATTTGGGACCGGGAGGATCCACCCGTCCGCAGGGATCCAAGGATTGACGGCAAGCCGAGGAGGAGACACGGGGTGAGTTAATTTCTTTTTAAAACAGAAGCGAATGAGCTCGGGAACAAAGGTTTAAAAAGTAAAGAGACGGTTAAATTCCGTGGAAAAAAACAAAAAAAGTGAATGAGCTCGGTTTATTAGGGAAAGAAGGGAGGGACGGACTCCCCTGCCTATCAACAAAACCCTGGGTATTCTAGACAATGGCGGGTAAATAAAAGCAACACGAGGTTGTGGAGAGACCGTTAAATTCCGCGTAAAAAATAAAATATTAAAAAAAAAAGGGAGGGCGGACTCCCCTGTCTATAAACTGAACGGCCGTGGAGGAATGAATGTGTGTGAATGGAGGACGTAATCCTTGATTAACCTCCTCGTATAAACAACTGTGGGATCAATACAACGAGTTTTTGTGGATGCAGAGGCAAGAACCCTCCGCCTGAAAAGGTAGAAGCTTGAGGGTTACCACAGAAATAATTAATCGTTGTCCCATAGGAAAAGAGAAACCAGTGTTAGGACACCCTAGGTGCAACAAACCACTGGTCCAAATTGGGTTAAAAACAGTAGGCCTAGAGATAAATTAAAATGTGGAGATTGGAAAGCAGTAGAAAAACAGGCACCTGATAGAAATAAATATTTAGATGTATGGGTTCAACGGACAGTTAAATGTAACGAGATTAATAGAATTACAGGGAGCTATTAGGCGGAACTGTAAAAATAAAGAGAAAAATGTGAAAGAGGCATGGATTAAAATGGCAAAAGGCAGGAAGGAGAAAAAGCAAGTAAAGGGAGAAGAAACAAACAAGAGAGAAAAAGCAAGTGAAAAAGATGGGGGGGGGACAAAGAGGAAAACTAGGGAGAAAAATGAAGATATTGAAGAACACGAAGTACTGGACCATAGAAAAGAGGATGACGAGACAAGTTGTGGAAGAAGGTTCAGAATCGGATACGAGAAAGCATTCCGATTACAAGTGGATGACGGGCCAACAGGGGGCCAAACATTTGCAATACACCTGAAAAATGGTCTGCATAGTGCAGCACAAGAGAGTAATGCAGCTGGAGGATTATGCCGATCAGGCAATGCATGCAGATAAAGTAACCAAAAAGAAGAAAACAAAAAGACTAGAAACCTTCTTTGAGGACTGTGATGAACCTGAAGTATATTATCAGAGGAAGAGGGCGAGGAAGAGGAGTTTTAAAAACCTGGAGGGGATGAATGCTGGGCATGTGGCAAGAAAGGACATTACAGCGGAGATTGTCCAGAACGGAAACAAAACCAGAGTTCAGCATGACTATATATATATCATGTAAAAGTAGTACCTCTTCAGGTCGAATTGAACCTGCCGCACAGACAAAGGATTCATCCCAAAAAGAAGTTGATCTAAATTTAGAAGAAATGCTGGCACTGGATAGTTGCCGACCGGAAATAAGACTAATAGTGGATGGGAAAGAAGTGACCTTTCTATGTGACACGGGTGCATATAGAACCACCTGCAATGAGCCAATACCAGAACTAAGAAATGGTGACGAGACTGACCACCACAGTCTCGTCTCGTACTTTACTGTGCACATCTCCGAGCCGGTGTGAATCGGAGATCCAGAAGGATCAATCTACCATATGTCGACATTGTATATGCCTGAATGTCCAGTAAATTTATTAGGCAGAGATGGAATGCTGCAATTGGGCATAGAGCTGATCCCATCAGCCACACAATGACTTGTGCTGTTAAAGAAAAGAACTAGAAAGGCCTGATGGTCTTACAAGGACATGGAGAACCGTTTTATTATTACACCCTTGATATTGCAAATCAACAACCCTGTGCAACAGGAGATGCCCTAATGAGAATAGGGAAGTCATTGACCGTTCCAGGAACTGAAGCCATGAATCCAAATGATCTACACATGACGACAATGTGGTTCCGACCTTGTCCGGATCTCGACCCAGAATATGAAGGGGCATTGCAAAAAGTCACACCGACCAGAATAACACTCACCTATGTGTACGGTGATGAAATGGCAGCAATTCTGCCTAAAAAACTGGCGTCATTACGAAGACGACGGACACCCTCGCGTGTCCCTGTATAAACACGGTACCATGAGCTGGAGGAAACATGGTGAAATCAGGAGAAGGTGCTGAGGACCGGAAAGAAACGCAACCGAATTTGTGGTACAGTGTAAGAACGGGACTCTGGAAAAAGACAATCCAATGGACAACCCAAGTAAATATGGGCGTCTGCCTACAGAAAAGATACAGCTGACAAAATGTTCGAACACGAGGAAAATGAAGCACTTGGTGAGGTCCCAGAAGAATTGTGGTCTAAAGGATCCGCAGATGAGGGCTGATAAAAGGTGTGAACCCGGTCCAGATACGGCCAAAAAACTGAATATTGTCCCCGTATCAAACGGTATCCCCTTAAACCAGATGCCAAAGAAGAAATCGAGCCTGTAATTGAAATAATGCTGAAAGCAGGAGTATTGGTGGAGAATGGTACAAGATTGACAAGCTGTCGATGATGCAGTAATCCAGAGAGCCCCATGTGTGGCAGATCCCTTTTAAACAGCCTAAGACCAGATGCAACTCGCTTTACTGTGGTGGATATCGGCAACGCATTTTTCTCGGTGCATCTCGATAAGAATAGTCGGTTCTGGCCTCACCAGATGAAGAAACCTGCAGAAAAGATACCATAGCACTCCTCAGACATCTGTCAGCTGAAGGGCACAAGGTCAGTAACGAGTTTACAGATTTGTGGTTTCTAACGGTCATACTTGGGGCATAATCTGAGTGCAGGAGGTAGAACCATTGTGGCTGACAGAAAAGCAGCAGTATTGCAAGTACCAAAGCCGGTGACGAACAAATGAAGTCCTTTCTAGGACTGACGAATTACTGCAGAGCATGGATACCGAATTATGCAGAAATAACACATCCACTGTATCGACTTGTGTATGAACAGGAAATCAGCACGTCAACAACACTGAAACTATGTCAGATGACCCTGAAGTCACCAGAGATGTTTTACAGGATATGCAGGAACAAAGCCCAGAAAGTGATGACGCATCCTGGATAAACAAAGGAGCACAGATCATAAACGGACTCTATACCTGTCCCGATAACAAACCGATCTTACCAAAGAACCTATTTAAATGGGCAACATTATTGAGCCACGGAAAAACCCATGTCTCAACAGGAGGGACGGTGAGACGGGTAGACCAGAGATATACTGCCTATGGCTTCAATCTATGAGGGGAAAAATTTTGTAGAGCATGTCTAATCTGCACAAAACACGATGCCTCATCGGAAGCATAAAAACAGTGCTAGCATTCAGCCAAGTGGGAAGGCACATACCAAGTACTCCTGACCACCCCAACTGCGATCAAAATAGCTGAAAGAGGAATGTGGATTCGTCTAACACGCTGTAAAAGCGTCATCAAAGCGGAAGGGCCAACCGAGGCTGAGGCTGGTAATAGTGTGGACTCGGATCGATAGGACTGGGTAGACACGAAAGCCAGTGAAGAAACCGACGAGCCTCTAGTCTCTTAGTGGTCACTGACGCTGAGGTGACCAAGAAGAACGGTGTAGAAGGAAAACCCTACGGGAAAGAGATCAAATGGATTTGAGAATCCTAATAATCTGCTGTATGACTGGAAAAGCTATTCAGATACAGCCACAAGCCAATGGGGAGAAATGTTGCAATTTACGCCTCGGACAACCTCGACCTTTCTCATCAAAGTTGATGATACCAAGAAAAATAAAACTGCCTGTACAATATGAATAATTCCAGCAGAAATAACTCCGCATTGCCTAATAGACTTAATGAATAATACAGTTCCGACTAATAGCTGCATGACATGGTATAGTGTATATCCTCTCACAGGACCAGAGAGAAAAATAACATTTTCTAAAGTAGTAGCTAGAGGGAATTTTTCATGCATCACCATGACTGGCACAGGTCAGATACTAGAAAATTTAAACGCCACTGAATGGTGCACTAGCATGAATACAACGAATATTGGTTTTAACCCTTTATCAGGAAGTGACACGGTGGTGGTGTAGAGACCGTAGGCTGTTTGGTTGCCACATAATAAAACTGGTGTATGTGCTATCGTCACCTTGTTAGTTCCAGTATCGATATACCCTACAACAGCAGAACACTATTAAAAGGAGTAGTGTATTACCAGGTGCCTGGAAAAAAATCATTATAATTGCGATCACGTGGCAGGGTTCACGTAACCCCACTTTTATATAGATGCTATAGGAGTTCCACGAGGGGTTCCTGATGAATATAAACTGGTAGATCAAGTAGCAGCTGTGTTCAAATCTACCATCTGTTGGTGGTGTACTATTGATAAAAATGCGGATAGAATAAATTACATCCACTATAATGTTTAAAAAAAAAAAAAACTAGACAATTGAACAGACAGATTTTAAAGCAGTATATAGTCAATTAGCAGCAACGTCACTGATGGCTTTCCAAAATCCACAGCACGAGACCTTATTAGCAGGAAAAGGTGTGTGTTCAGGGAACAATGTTGTACTTTTATTCCAAACAACACTGCATCAGATGGAAGTCTAACACTAGCAATAGAAGGCCTAAAATCTCTTAATAAAAAGATGAAAAAGTTCGGGGGTAGATACATCCATGTGGGACTCATGGTTCAGTGTGTTCAGAAAATATAGTACCCTTGTATCATCTGTATTAAAATCTGTGTAGTTTTTTGCAGCTTTTTTTACACTCTGTGGTTGTATTCCATGTTTATGTTCTATGCTGAATCGACTCATCGTCACTGCCCTGGGTTTTAAGATCCTGAATGCTACTAAGAAAGGTGACATTACTGTCTGAATGTAAACAGTTCTGAATGAAATTAATGAATTTATTAATCTAAAATCTGTTTGAAATATTAGTAAATGATATCTTTTGTTTGAGCTGTGATAAACAGGAGGGAAATGTTGGAATAATTGTATGCATTACCAGAGCTTTAACCTGTTTTGTTACTCCAAGTATAAATGTTGGAAACTGCTTGTTGAGGTATTTTGCAGAAACATCTCCATGGGAGGCAGCCGAGTGGACACGACCTTGAAGTTCTCACACAACAACAGGATGACTCCCTAACTGCAGCTGGATCGAGAGCTGAAATGAACATTCTAAACTAGACAAAGTAGATAAGCATAGAACAATGATGAAGGTCATGATGCTGCTTCACACACACCCCTCGCCTTTAGGAAATCAATATGACATGTGTAACTAGAAATCACCCTGAAGGAATAAAAGAGGTTCTCGGTCAGGTTTCAAGCCAGAGCAGCTAGGAGACTTGTAATTGGCTATGAATCCGACTGCTCTCCTCATATATGAGAATGAACTTGACTCTCTGTGTCTCCTTCCTAATGAGTGTGTGCGTGTTGATTTAGAACCTGACAGGTGGCGAGGGTAGAATTCGGAGCGCTCACGGTATTGTTCTACGTGAATATCCCTCCGCGTGTTACGGCCGAGCCGCGGGGCGAAGCGGCGCGGCGGAGATTTTGCGCCTCGTGTCTCATTGTCTGATACTTCGGCATTAACATGGCGGTAGCGACCACGTGCTCGCCTCTTTTGGCTCATACCGGGCTTCGAAACAGTTGTACGTTTGCAAGAATTCGCTTCTGCCGCCCTGGTTTTGGCGGCGAGGACAGAATTCCGAGCAACCATGGCTTCGTTCCATGTGTTGTTGCGTATGCCTCGGTCGAGCCGTGGGGCAAAGCGGCGTGGCGAATGAGAATAGGTCCTTCCGCCTTTAAAATAGTTCCCGTGGGGCATTATAACACTTTATAAAAATATATAAAGATAATGAGTGAATATTGTGCACAAATAACGCAAGCCTTTCGTGCGACGTTTCGGTGCAATGCGCACCTTCAGATGGCTGGCTTGCACTTTCAAACGAATACAAGAAAAAAGAAAAGTGGAGATAGTAGAATAAACGATTTAATCGCAAAGGTGGTGATATGGAAAAGTTAAATAACACTTTAAAGGTGTTTTGAGAGCTACTTAGCTTGATGTTGCTGTGAGGCGGTGCTCGAGGTCATCGGCGATGGGTGACTGAATGTGGGCACCCTCCCTCCACCACCCGTTTTTAGAAAGGTTTTTTTGGGGGGAGGGGTTTTGGGAAAGAAACCTGTTTTCAAAGAGAATCAACATGTTTTATCTTTTAATCGTGATGTTCTAACGAGGTGGCATGGTTAGGGATTTTATCGATATTGTCCTCCGTCTCTCTGGTGTAGGAGAATTTGTATGGTTGGAAGGGGACCAGATGGCTAGTGACCGGGGCGTCCGAACTGGCGAAAGGGAGGCTCAGGCTGGTTAGGATGAGATCTTAGGCTAGCCCCTCGGCTTCCCCAAGAGTCCGGGTCCCCGGTGTGCACCGGTGTGCCCCGTTGTGCACGGTCCTTCCCCCACGCCATTCAGATTCCCCAGGAACCAGCCATCCACGAAGCAAGTTGACCCTCAGCCATAGGTTGGGGTTGAGTCAGGCTTTGGGCAATTTCAAGTTTGGTCATTGAGGTGAAGTGCATTTGGGTTGCGAGAAGGGGATAATGGGGTGTGCTCCTCTAGGTTATCCAGCAGAGGGCAGGCAAAGGCCACGGGGAATGGGGCCTGGGCCGAGGTTTGGGTTAGGGGCTAGAGGTTAGGGTAAGATGTTAGGGAAGCCGGAGGGCTAGCCTAAGAGCCAGGGTCCCCAGTGTACACCGGTGCGCCCCATTATGCACGGTCCTTCCCCCACGCCATTCGGAAGCCAGCCATCCAGGAAGCAAGCTTCCCCTCAGTCATAGGTTGGGGCCGAGCCAGGCCTAGGGCAACCTCGAGTTCGGTCATCAGTGGGGAGGTGTGAAATGTAAGGTTGGGGTCAGGGTATAGGGTTCGGGTTAGGAGCTAGAGGTTGGGGTCAGGGTATAGGGCTGGGGCTTAAGGTTAGGGTCCCTACGTGTAGGTTGGGATCAGGGTATAGGGTTGGGGTTAGGAGCTAGAGGTTGGGGTCAGGGTATAGGGCTGGGACTTAAGGTGAGGGTCCCTCTGTGTAGGTTGGGATCAGGGTATAGGGTTGGGGTTAGGAGCTAGAGGTTGGGGTCAGGGTATAGGGCTGGGGCTTAAGGTTAGGGTCCCTACGTGTAGGTTGGGATCAGGGTATAGGGTTGGGGTTAGGAGCTAGAGGTTGGGGTCAGGGTATAGGGCTGGGGGCTTAAGGTGAGGGTCCCTCTGTGTAGGTTGGGATCAGGGTATAGGGTTGGGGTTAGGAGCTAGAGGTTGGGGTCAGGGTATAGGGCTGGGGGCTTAAGGTTAGGGTCCCTCCGTGTAGGTTGGGATCAGGGTATAGGGTTGGGGTTAGGAGCTAGAGGTTGGGGTCAGGGTATAGGGCTGGGGGCTTAAGGTTAGGGTCCCTCCATGTAGATTGGGATCAGGGTATAGGGTTGGGGTTAGGAGCTAGAGGTTGGGGTCAGGGTATAGGGCTGGGGGCTTAGGGTTAGGGTGTTAGGGGTCAAGGGTCGGGGTTAGGGTGGGGTTAGGGGTTATGGTAAGGGTTAGGGGTTGGGGTTTGGGGTTAGGGTTAGGTTGAGGTTGGGGTTAAGTTGAGGTAGTGGGGTTGTTAGGGTTGGGGTCAGGGGTTGGGGTCAGGGGTTAGGGAGTTGGGGTCAGGGGTCGGGTTTAGGGTTGGGGTTGTGGTTAGAGGGTTGTGGTTAGAGGGTTGTGGTTAGAGGGTTGTGGTTGGGGTTAGGGGGAGATGTTAGGGAAGCCGAGGGGCTAGCCTAAGAGTCAGGGTCCCCGGTGTGTACCGGTGCGCCCTGTTGTGCACGGTCCTTCCCCCGCGTCATTCAGACCCCCCAGGGGACCAGCCCCCCACGAAGCAAGTTGACTCCCAGCCATAGGTTGGGGTTGAGCCAGACTTGGGGCAATTTCGAGTTTGGTTATCGATAAGGAGAAGTGTATTTTGAGTTGCTAGAAGGGGACCATGGGGTGTGCTCCCCTCGGTTATCCAGCAGAGGGCAGGCTAAGGGTTAGGGTTAGGGGTTGGGGTTAGGGGTTAGGGTTAGGGTTTAGGGTTAGGGTTTAGGGTTGAGGTTTAGGGTTAGGGTTTGGGGTTAGGTTAGGGTTAGGGGGGTTTGGGGTTAGGGGTTTGGGGTTAGGGTTGGGGGTTAGGGGTTGGGGGTTAGGGGTTAGGGGTTAGAAGTTAGGGGGGTTGGAGGTTGGGGGTTGGGGTTAGGGAGTTGGGGTTAGGGAGTTAGGGTTGGGGTTGGGAGATGTTAGGGAAGCCGAGGGCTAGCCTAAGAGTCAGGGTCCCAGGTGTGTACCGGTGCGCCTCAGTTGTGCACGGTCCTTCCCCGCGTCATTCAGACCCCCAGGGACCAGCCTCACGAAGCAAGTTGGCTCCCAGCCATAGGTTGGGGTTGAGCCAGACTTTGGGCAATTTCGAGTTTGGTTATCGATAAGGAGAAGTGAAGTGTATTTTTGAGTTGCTAGAAGGGGACCATGGGGTGTGCTCCCCTAGGTTATCCAGCAGAGGGCAGGCTAAGGCCACGTGGAAGAGGGGGAATTGGGCCTGGGTCGAGATTGGGCTTGGGGTTAGGGGCTAGAGGTTAAGGTTAGGGTTGGGGTTAGGGTCAGGGTATAGGTTTGGGGTTAGGAGCTAGAGGTTAGGGTTGGGGTTGGGGTCAGGGTATAGGTTTGGGGTTAGGGGCTAGAGGTTAAGGTTAGGGTTGGGGTCAGGATGTAGGTTTGGGGTTAGGGGCTAAAGGTTAAGGTTAGGGTTGGGGTTAGGGTCAGGGTATAGGTTTGGGGTTAGGAGCTAGAGGTTAAGGTTAGGGTTGGGGTTGGGTTAGGGTTAGGGTTAGGGTTAGGGTTAGGGTTAGGGTTAGGGTTAGGGCCGGGAGTTTCGTTTGGGGCTTGGGTCAGGCTCAGTTAGGCCGAGATGTTCGGGGGCCAAAGGCTAGCCTGAGAGTCAGGGTCCCAGTGTGTACCAGCGCGTCCCGCCGTGCAGTCCTCACCCCACGCCATTCGGATTCCCCCATGGATCCATCATCCACAAAGTAGTCCCGGGGTTTTAAGCTAGGGAGTTTCCTCTATAAGAGATAAGTACTTACCTAGAGGAGGGAAAAAGGAGGTCTGGTGTGTTTCATTGAGTCCTGTAGGATGTGTTGTGTCCAATTTTTGACCCATGCGGCCTCTCTTTTCATTCTTTCTCCCCAGGTCCACGAAGGATCAGCCTGTAGGCCTGTGACGGACATTGCCCCTGGTCCGTGTGAGGTGAAGTGTTTGTAGAGATGTCTGTTTAAGTGTTTCCGCCGAACTATGTTGTACCTGTGTTGATTCATTCTGGTTGCGATGGTGTTTCAGTGTCTGGTCCACATATTGTAGTCCATAGATGGCACAGGTCATGACATAGATGCAAATCTTTGTAAGGGGACTTATGCCGGGGTCTGCCTTGGATAATTGTTTTGTTTTGTGGTTTCTTAGAACTTTGTTTGCTTTATATTCCGGGCATAATCTGGTATTCCTCGAGAGAACGATCGGTTTCAATTTTGACTGAATCCGCAGGTCGCCGAGGTTTTTGTGTCTTTTATAGGCCGAGATGACCCTATAGTCCCCGAGTATTCCATGCACCTGATATATGCAGATCATAATTGTGTTTGATCCTGTTGTGTAGTTTAGTGTGTGGTATCGTGTAGGTCGTGACGAGTGGCAAGATTGTGGTTTTTTCTCTTTGTTTTTTGTGTTTAAAAGTCTTTAGAACCTGTCTCAGAAAGGATCTGGAGTAGCCCCTAGGCCTCAGGGCCCTGAACAGGATGCCCGTGGCCTCCCAGAAGTCCTCCCGTCGAGAGCAGATCCTGTCGAATCGGATCAACTGGGATTTCACTAAACCTCTGAAGGTATGTTTAGGATGTAAACTATTTTTTTGTAATAACTGGTGGGTGTCTGTTTCTTTGAAGTATACTTTTGTGTCTAGCCTGTGGGTCGTGTCGAAATCGGGGCCTTTGAACGTCGTCGTGTCCAGAAAGTTTACGGTGTGCCGATCCCTAGTGTGTTTAATTTTTATGGAAGGATGGTGTGTGTTTAAGATGCTAGCGAAGTCCTCGAACGTGTCCTCGGAGTCTCCCCAAATTCCCCATATATCGTCCAGATATCTAAAATATTGTGCGGGTTTGATGGGACAGGTCGCTAAGGCCGTTTCCTCCCAATCTGCCATATAGATGTTTGCATAGGAAGGGGCAAACTTTTTGCCCATCGCTGTGCCCTTGACCTGCAGGTAGTACTTACCGTCGAATTCGAAATCGTTACGTTTTAGGTTGATCTCGAGGAGACGGAGAATGTGATCGTCCGGTCTGCTTTCGTGCGGGTATTTGAGAAGCCAGGTTTTGACTGCTTTTAAGCCGGCCGATGTCTATGTTGGTATAGAGGCTGTCGATGTCGATTGTGAAAAGAAGCTTGATCGGGTCGTAATTTGAGTCTGTCTGACTTGTCGATAAAGTCGAATGCGTGTCTTTAATATAACTGGGGTGTCTATTGGATATGGGGTTTAGGTAATAATCTATGTATTCGGCCAATTTATACGTGTCACTGTTGCAGTCTGACACTATGGGTAGATCCGGGAGGGGATTATATGGGGGGATGCTCCAGGACGCCGGGTCCTTGTGGATTTTAGGTAGCAAGTAAAAGCGACGTGGCCGTGATCCAATCGTGTGTCGAGGAGATATGTTTTTGTTTTCTGCTGAGGAAATTTTTGTCTAATAGGTCGATTATAATCTGTTTAACCATAGGGATCGTGTGTGGAAAAATGGGCTCCTCTATGTTTTTGTAATGTTCGGTTTTAGATAATTGTCTCTGGGCCTCCCACTGGTACTGTGTCCTGTCCATTATCACTATCGGGCCGCCCCTGTCCTGGGTTTGATCACTATATTCTTGTTCCTCAATAGTTTAAATAGGGCCTTGACTTCAGAACTACTGAGGTTAGGGTCGAGTGTTGTCGTGCCAATCGAGTGACCGTGTCGCGTGGAGGTTAGCCCTGATAAATTTTCTGACTTGTGGTGGTACCTGGCTCAGTTTGGGTGTCCAGTTTGAGGCGTGTGTGAAGGGGCATTTCTGGGTCCCTGTTTTGTGTTCAAGAAAGAGGCCAGTAGGACTCTCCTATATGGAAAGTTTGGAGGTCAAATAGAGTTTGTGATTTTCTATCTTTGTCTAAGTTGAGTGAAGGGATGAATTTGAGGCCTCTGTTCAGGAGAGTCTCTTCGTCTTTGGACAATCTAAAGGATGTGATAGATTGATGATGTTCTGACGGCCCGTTCGAGATTTGGGTATTTCGGGCCTACCAGTTTAAAAATCCCAGCCAATGGTTTAGGATGGATTTCGCTGTCTCGGGGTCCAGTGGGCGTTATCCGAGGTCGTGTTAAATTGTATGTGTGGTAATGGCGGAATGTGGTTGTTTATTTTTCGAATACTTTTGTTTATGGCCTCCAAATTGATTCTTTCTAACGGTGTCAGTTTCCTGGAATAATTTAGTATGGGGATCCAGATCTCCGCCATCGGGAATTTACTCTTGGCCTTTTGAGTGCCGTTTGAAATTGTTTGATGAATGTTTTTAGGTGATTGTGATCTGTGGTTGATTCGAAAGCCATAATCACCGTTTCTACCTGCGTGCTAGGTTGGATCTTATCTAGGAGGGCGGTCGCATGTCTAAATGTAGCCCCGGGCAATGCGATTCTATTTGGAGTTCCGGTCGGCTTATCTCTGGATTTTGCCTAAGTTTGAGTCCCCCAATATTAATTTCCTGTGTGTTATCGTTAAGGACCAATCGTTTATTTTTCTTAGGGTTCGTTCATGTCTGTTTGGCTGAAAGCCTGCGACGGGTGTACCCGGAGTAGTCTCTGTGCTATCGGTTATTCACGGGTTGCCCTGGGGGACCGGACATTCGGGAATTCGCTGGCGGAGGCTCGGCTGGCGGAGGCTCCGCCCGGCGGAGGCCCCGCTGACGGAGGCCCCGCTGACGGAGGCTCCGTTGGCGGAGGCTCCGCCGTCGGAGGATTCGCTGTCGGAATCCGTGTCGGAGAGGGGGTGTTGTTGTAGTATGGGCTCCTGCTGTTCCGTTATCTCCCTCAGGGTGACTGTTTGGGGAGGGTCATGTACCAACACTGTGTGGGTGATTTGTCGAATATTTTGTTCTGGCATTATGTTATTGTCGTTTTTCTGTTTATCGGTCTGGGTGGCGTTCGTTCGGTGGAGACCTCGGGGTTTTCGGTATCACGGTCGTACCCATCGGTGGGCGATGTCGACACTCGAGGGTCGATTTGTGTATTTTTGTATGCGCTTGGGTGTCCTCCGCCCTGTGGGCAGAGGGGTCGTCACTATTGGGTCGTTTGGGGGCCCCTGCGAAGTGGCTCGTCGGGAGACAGGGTCGGCCTTTCCGTGTGGGGGGCCCTCAGGGGAGGGAAATCCTCCGTCGTGTCTGGCTCGGTTGGCGCTACTCCACACGAGCCCTGCGCGTTAGGGCCGTGTGTGTCTTGCATTAGAGACACCAGTATCGCTTCGGTCATATCCAATGTGGTCTGTGTCAGCCTATTGCCTAAGGTCTTACCTGCCCATCTGCTGGCGGTGCCAAGAGAGCGGCCCATTCGTTTGGGATCTGCGACCTGATGGTGTCCGAGAGGTCCCGAATCGCACTCTCATAATGATCCTCAGAATGAGGTGTGTTGTGTATGCCCACTGAGTGGCATTGCCCTCAATCAGGAGGGTTGTACTCGGGTTCGGAAGGGCTGGATTAATTGAAGTTGTCAATAGTTCCTGAATTTTGTTGATGGTAGGTGGCATATCGTTAGGGTCCCCCACATTCTGTAGGTGGTGGACCGTTCTGATTAGGTTGTAGATATTTTTAGTTAATGCTTTGAGCTCCGGACGTAGGCTTTGTGTGTTTTCGATCGTCTGGTTATTGTCGCTCGGGTTAGGTGAGCGGTAGCAGCGGTAGTGCCGTCCTATGTTTGTCGTTATGGGTGGCGGCAGGGACCGTCCGTCTTGCTGTGTGTCGAGGGGAAGGGTTGCGTCGCGACACGGAGAGCGAACGGAAGTATCGTTCGGACACGGGTGGGGGTTTCTACGTGCGCGCCGGCGTTGTGCTGTCTAGTGATTCGAGATCACGAGTGCGGTCACGCTGTTCTTCCAGGTTATATAGGGCTCGAACGGTTATGTGTCTGCAGTGAAAATCCGCCCCGTCACGGTTTTGGTCAGCGGGTTAGATCTAGAGTGGCCGTGGGCTCTTTGGTGTGGATATCCTTCCGGCGTGTCTCCGTCGAGCCGCGGGCGGGGCGGCGTGGCGGAGGAGATTTTTGCGCCTCGTGTCGCACTATTTAATGCTCCGTTAGTCTGGTCACCCTTCCGGTCACGTGCGCGCGCTTTCAAGGATATACGGGCTTTAATATGGTTGTGTGTTTGTCTGAAATCAGCCCCGCCCGCCATGGTTTGGGTGGCGAGGTAGAATTCAGAAGCGTTGGACGGTGTTCTATGCGGATATCCCTCCGGCGTGTAATGGCCAGCTGTGGAGCAAAGCGGCGTGGCGGAGGAGATTTTTCGCCTCGTGTCTCCTTGTTTGAGACTTCGAGATTAAATGGCGGTAACGACCACGCCGCTTGACCCTTTGGCTCATACCGGGCTTGAAACCGCTAGATGTCTGCAAGAATTCGCTTCTGCCGCCCTGGTTTTGGCGGCGAGGACAGAATTCAGAGCAACCATGGCTTTGTTCCATGTGTTTGTTGTCGCGTATGCCTCGGTCGAGTCGCTGTGGTGAAGCGGCGCATGGCGAAGGAGAATAGGTCCTTCCGCCTTTAAAATAGTTCCCGTGGGGCATTATAACGCTTTTTTGTCGTTTTAAGATGATAATAAGTGGATATTGTGCACAAATAACGCAAGCCTTTCGCGTATGACGTTTGATTACAATCGCACCTTCTTCAGGCGGCTGGCTTGCACTTTCAAACGAATATAACAAAAGAGAAAAGTGGAGATAGTGATACAATTAATCACAAGGTAGTAATAGCAAGTTCAAAGGTGATATAGAAAGGTTAGTAATAGTAAAGTTCAAAGGTGGTATAGAAAAGTTAAACAACACTTTAAAGGTGTTTTAAGATATACTTAGCTTGATGTTGCTGCAGGCGGTGCTCCAGGTCATCTGTGAGGAGTCATGGCCGCTTTCAGTAGTGTAGTGCTGTGGGTCTAGCACCTCCCCCTTGCTGCAGGAAGGCTCTTCTTTGTCTGGCGATAGTGGCTGAAGGTGGGTTCTACCTCCCCCACCCGTTTTTAGAAAGAAGATTTTTTTTATTTTTTTGGGGGGTGGGGGGTTTTTTTTGGAAAAGAAACCTGTTTTCAAAGAGAATCAACGTGTTTTATCTTTTAATCGTGATGTTATAACGAGGCGGCACGGTTAGGGATTTTATCGGGTATTGTCTTCAGTCTCTCTGGTGTAGGAGAACTCGTGTGGTTGGAAGGGCGGCGGATGGCCGGTGCCCTGGGTGTCCGAACTAAGCGCAAGGGAGGCTCAGGCTGGTTAGGGGAGATGTTAGGGAAGCCGAGGGGCTAGCCTAAGAGTCAGGGTCCCGGTGTGTACCGTGCGCCCGTTGTGCACGGTCCTTCCCAGCGCCATTCAGACCCCCAGGGACCAGCCTCCCCACGAAGCAAGTTGACTCCCAGCCATAGGTTGGGGTTGAGCCAGACTTGGGGCAATTTCGAGTTTGGTTATCGATAAGGAGAAGTGAAGTGTATTTTTGAGTTGCTAGAAGGGGACCATGGGGTTGTGCTCCCTAGGTTATCCAGCAGAGGGCAGGCTAAGGCCACGTGGAAGAGGGAATTGGGCCTGGGTAGAGATTGGGCTTGGGGTTAGGGGCTAGAGGTTAAGGTTAGGGTTGGGGTTAGGGTCAGGGTATAGGTTTCAGGGGTTAGGAGCTAGAGGTTAGGGTTGGGGTTGGGGTCAGGGTATAGGGTTTGGGGTTAGGGGCTAGAGGTTAAGGTTGGGGGTTGGGGTCAGGTGTCAGGGTTGTAGGTTTGGGGTTAGGGGTTAGAGGTTAGGGTTAGGGTTCAGGGTTAGGGTTAGAGGTTAGGGTTGGGGTTAGGGATTAGGAGTTGAGGTTAGGGGTGTTAGGGGGTTAGGGTTAGGACCAGTGTTTAGAGGTTAGGAGTTAGGGTTAGGAGTTAGGGTTGGGGGTTAGGAGTTAGGGTTAGGTGTTAGGGTGTTAGGGTTAGGGTTAGGGTTAGGGTTAGGGTTAGAGGTTAGGAGTTAGGAGGTTAGGGTTAGGGGTTAGAGGTTAGGGTTAGGGTTGGGGAGTTAGAGGGTTAGGAGTTAGGGATTGAGTTAGGGTTAGGAGTTAGGGTTGAGTTAGGGTTGGGGATCAGGGTTAAGGGTTAGAGTTGAGTTGAGTTAGAGTTAGGAGTTAGGGAATTAGAGTTAGGAGTTGGGTAGGGTTAGGAGTTTGGAGTTAGGAGTTAAGGGGTTAGAATTAGAGTTAGGAGTTAGGAATTTTAGGGAATTAGGGTTAGTTGAGGTTCAGGGTTAGGGGTTAGGAGTTGGGGTTGGGGTTAGGGTTAGAAGTTAGGAGTTAGGAGTTAGGAGGTTAGGGTTAGTTGAGTTAGGGTTAGGGTTGGGGTTAAGGGTTAGGGTTAGGGTCGGGGTCGGATGAGTTATGGAGTTAGGGGTTAGGGTTAGGGTCAGGAGTCAGGGTTAGGGTTAGGGTTAGGAGTTAGAGGGTGGGTTAGGAGTTAGGAGGTTAGGGTGTTAGGGTTAGGAGTTAGAGGTTAGGGGTTAGGAGTTAGGTTAAGATTTAGGAAGGTTAGGAGGTGGGGTTAGGGGTCAGTTTAAGTTAGGAGGTTAGAGGTTAGGAGTTAGGAGATTAGGGTTTAGGAGTTTAAAGGGGTTAGGAGTTAGGGTTAGGAGTTAGGGTTTTAGGGGTTAGGGGTTAGGGTTGGTGTTAGGGTCTTTAGGGTTAGGGTTTAGGGGTTAGGGTTAGGAGTTAGGAGTTAGGAGGTTTAGGGTTAGGGTTAGGGGTTAGAAGGGTTAGAATTGGGTTAGGAGTTAGGGATTAGGGTTAAGGAGTTAGGAGTTAGGAGTTAGGGGGTTAGGAGTTAGGAGTTAGGAGTTAGGAATTCGAAAAATTAGGAGTTAGGAGTTAGGAGTTAGGGGTTAGGGGGTGGGAATTAGGGTTAGGGTTAGGGTTAGGAGTTAGGGGTTTAAAGGAGTTGGGAGTTAGGAGTTAGGAGTTGAGGGTTAAAAATTGAGGTTAGGAGTTAGGGTTGAGGTTAGGGGTTAGGAGTTAGGGTTAGGGTTGAGGTTAGGAGTTAGGGTTAGGGTTAGGGGTTAGGGTTAGGAGTTAGAGGTTAGGGGTTAGGGTTGGGGTTAGGGTTAGGGGTTAAATGGGTTAGGGGTTAGGGTTAGGGTTAGGGGCCTAAGTTAGGAGTTTAGGTTGGTTAGGAGTTAGGGTTAGGGTTTGCAGGGGTTCCAGGGGTTAGGAGTTAGAGTTAGCCCCACGAGTTAGCAGTTGGTCAGCCATAGGGTTAGGAGTTGGATAGGGTTAGGGTGAGTTTCAGGGTTAGGAGTTAGGTGAAGTTAGGAAGTGTTAGATTAGAGTTGCTAGAAGGAGTTGAGAATTAGAGGTCCCCTAGATTAGAGCAGAGTTAGGAGTTAGCCCGAGTTAGAGAGTTAGGGGTTAGGGTTAGGAGTTGGGCTTAGGGTTAGGGGCTTGAGGTTGGGTTAGGGTTAGGGTTTAGGGTACTGCAGCCTGCAGGGTTAGGAGTTAGGAGTTAGCCGGTTAGGAGTGCGGTCCTTCCCAGGGTTGGGGGTTCAGGGATTAGGGTTAGCCCCCACGAAACAAGTTGACTCCCAGCCATAGGTTAGGGGTTAGGGTTAGGGCAATTAGGGTTAGGGTTAGGGTTGGAGAAGTTAGGAGTATTTAGGGTTAGAGTTAGAGGTTAGGGTGTTAGGGTCCCTAGGGGTTAGGGTTAGGAGTTAGGGTGGAGCTAGGCCCCAGTTGGAGAGGAGTTAGACCTGTTAGGGTTAGGGTTAGGAGCTTAGGGGTTAAGGTTAGGAGTTAGGGTTAGAGTTAGGGTTAGGGGAGTTAGGAGTTAGGAGTTAGGGTTAAAGAGTTAGGTGTTAGGGGTTGGGAGTTGGATAGTGCAGTTGGGTTAGGAGTTAGGGTTGGGAGTTGGGGTTGAGTTGAAGGTTGAGGTTGGGGTTAGGAGTTAGGGTTAGGGATTAAGAAGGAGTTAGGAGTTAGGAGTTGGGATTGTTAGGAGTTGCAGGTTCAGTTAGGTGAGGGTTAGGGTTAGGAGTTGGGGTTAGGGTTGGGAGGTTAGGGTTTAGGGAGTTAGGGTTAGGGTTAGGGTTAGGGTTAGGGTTAGGGTTAGGGTTAGGGTTGTTAGGGGTTAGGGGTTAGGAGTTAGGGGTTAGGGTTAGAGTTAGGAGTTAGGAGTTAGGGTTAGGGGTTAGGGGAGTTAGGGGTTAGGAGTTAGGGTTAAGGTTTAGGGGTTAGGGTTAGGATTTAGGGTGTTAGGGATTGGAGGGTTTAGGAGTTAGGAGTTAGGAGTTAGGAGTTGAGGTTAGGAGTTAGGAGTTAGGGTTAGGGTTAGGGGTTAAAATTAAAAATTAAATTAAAATTAAAAATTAAAAATTAAATTAAAATTAATTAAATTAAAATTAAAATTAATTAAAAGGGGTTAGGGTTAGGAGTTAGGGTTAGGTAATTAGTGTTGGGGAGTTAGGAGTTAGGAGTTAGGGTTAGGAGTTAGGAGTTAGGGTTAGGGTTAGGGGTTAGGGGTTAGGGTTGAGGGTTAGGGTTAGGGTTAGGGTTAGGAGTTAGGGTTAGAGGTTAGGAGTTAGGGTTAGGAGTTAGAGTTAGGAGTTAGGAGTTAGAGGTTAAGGTTAGGAGTTAAAGTGAGGTTAGGAGTTAGGGTTAGGGGTTAGGAGGTTAGGAGTTAGGAGTTAGGGTTAGGGTTAGGAGTTAGGGTTAGGGTTAGGGTTAGGGTTAGGGTTGAGGGTTAGGGTTAGGGTTAGGAGGTTGGGGTCAGGGTTAGGGTTAGGAGTTAAGGGGGGTTAGGAGTTGAGTTAGGAGGTCAATGGGGTTGGGGTTAGGGTTAGGGTTAGGAGTTAGGGGTTAGAGGTTAGGAGTTAGGGGTTAGGGTTAGAGGTTAGGGTTAGGGTTAGCAGGTTAGGGTTCAGGGTTAGGAGTTAGGGTTAGGGTTAGGAAGGAGTTAGGGTTAGGAGTTAGGGTTAGGAGTTAGAAGGTGGGAGTTAGGAGTTAGGAGTTAGGGTTAGGAGTTAGGGTTAGGATTAGGAGTTAGGGATTGAAGTTGGGTGTTAGGACTAGGGTTGGGGTTAGGAGTTAGGGTTCAGGAGTTAGGGGTTAGGGTTAGGGTTAGGAGTTAGGGGTTAGGGTTAGGGTGTTAGGGTTAGGAGTTAGGGTTAGGGTTAGGAGTTAGGGTTAGGGTTAGGGTGTTAGGAGGTTAGGGTTAGGAGTTAGAGGTTAGGAGTTGAGTTAGGGTTAGGTTAGAGGTTAGGGTTAGGAGTTAGGAGTTAGGAGTTAGGAGTTAGGAGTTAAGGTTAGGAGTTAGGAGTTAGGAGTTTAGAGGTTAGAAGGAGTTAGGAGTTAAGGTGAGTTAGGAGTTAGGGTTAGGGTGGGGTTAGGGTTAGGGGTTAGGGTTAGGGTTAGGAGTTAGGGTTAGGGGTTAGGGAGTTAGGAGTTGAGGTTAGGAGTTGAGGTTAGGGGTTAGGGGTTGGGAGTTAGAGGTTAGGGTTGAGGTTAGGAGTTAGGGTTAGGGTTAGGAGTTTAGGGTTAGGAGTTAGAGGGTTAGAGGTTAGGAGTTAGGAGTTAGGGTTAGGGTTAGGGTTAGGGTTAGGAGTTGAGGTTAGGAGTTAGGAGTTAGGGTTAGGGTTAGGGTTAGGAGTTAGGGTTAGGGTTAGGAGTTAGGGTTAGGGTTAGGAGTTGAGTTAGGGTTAGGAGTTAGGAGTTAGGAGGTTAGGGTTAGGAGTTAGGGTTAGGAGTTAGAGTTAGGAGTTAGGAGTTAGGAGTTAGAAGGTTAGGGTTAGGAGTTAGGGTTAGAGTTAGGGTTAGGGTTAGGATTAGGGGTTAGGAGTTAGGAGTTAGGGTTAGGGTTAGGGTTAGGTTGAGGAGTTAGGGTTAGGGTTAGAGTTAGGGTTAAGGTTAGAGGAGTTAGGGTTAGGAATTAGGGTTAGAGGGTTAGGAGTTAGGAGTTAGGAGTTAGAAGGTTAGGGTTAGGGTTAGGGTTAGGGTTAGGGTTAGGAGTTAGGAGTTAGAAGGTTAGGGATTAGGGTTAGAGAGTTAGGGTTAGGGGTTAGGAGTTAGGGTTAGGGTTAGGGTTAGGGTTAGGGTAGGTTAGGGGTTAGGGTTAGGGTTAGAGGTTGAGTTAGGAGTTAGGGTTAGGGTTAAGGAGGGTTAGGGGTTAGGGTTAGGGTTAAGGCGGGTTAGGGTTAGGGTTAGGGTTAGGAGTTAGGGTTAGGGTTAGGGTTAGGAGGTTAGGGTTAGGGTTAGGGTTAGGAGTTAGGAGTTAAAGGAGTTAGGGTTAGGGTTAGGAGTTAGGGTTAGGAGTTAGGGTGGGTTAGAAGGTTAGGAGTTAGGAGTTAGGGGAGTTAGGAGTTAGGGTTAGGGTTAGGGTTAGGGTTAGGGTTAGGGTTAGGGTTAGGGTTAGGGTTAGGGTTAGGGTTAGGGTTAGGGTTAGGGTTAGGGTTAAGGGTTAGGGTTAGGGTTAGGGTTAGGAGTTAGGGTTAGGGTTAGAGGTTAAGTGGGAGGGATTAGGGTTAGAGGGTTGAGGAGTTAGGAGTTAGGAGTTAGGGTTAGGGTTAGGGTTAGGGTTAGGGGTTAGGAGTTAGGGTTAGGAGTTAGGGTTAGGGTTAGGAGTTAGGGTTAGAGGTTAGGGTTAGGGTTAGGGTTAGGAGTTAGGGTTAGAGGTTAGGGTTGGTTAAAATTTAGGGTTAGGGTTAGAGGTTAGGGTTAGGAGTTAGGAGTTGGGATTAGGGGTTAGGGTTAGGGTTAGGGTCCAGGGTTAGGAGTTAGGGTTAGAGTTAGGAGTTAGGGTTAGGAGTTAGGAGTTAAGGGTTAGGGTTAGGGTTAGAGGTTAGGGTTAGGGTTAAGTTAGGGTTAGGAGTTAGGGTTAGGGTTAGAGTTAGGGTTAAGGGTTAGGGTTAGGGTTAGGGTTAGGGTTAGGGTTAGGGTTAAGGGTTAGTTAGGGTTAGGAGTTAGGGTTAGGAGTTAGGAGTTAGGGTTAGGGTTAGGAGTTAGGGTTAAGTTAGGAGTTAGGAGTTAGAGTTAGGGTTAGAGGTTAGGGTTAGGAGTTAGGGTTAGGGTTAGGAGTTAGGGTTAGGTTAGGGTTAGG
This sequence comes from Plotosus lineatus, assembly GCA_024760905.1. Taxonomy (NCBI): domain Eukaryota; kingdom Metazoa; phylum Chordata; class Actinopteri; order Siluriformes; family Plotosidae; genus Plotosus; species Plotosus lineatus. Next base: position 18,967 of record CM045742.1, on the reverse strand, counting down.
GTTGAGGGTTGGGTTGAGGTTAGGGTTAGGGTTGGGTTAGGAGTTAGGAGTTAGGGTTAGGGTTAGGGTTAGGAGTTAGGGTTAGGGTTAGGAGTTAGGTTAGGGTTAGGGATTAGGGTTAGGGTTAGGAGTTAGGGTTAAGTTAGGAGTTAGGGTTAGTAAGTTAGGAGTTAGGAGTTAGGGTTAAGAAGGTTAGAGTTAGGGATTAGGGTTAGGGTTAAAGTTAGGGTTAGTTGAGGGTTAGGAGTTAGGGTTAGGAGTTAGGGTTAGGGTTGAGGTTAGGAGTTGAGTTAGGGTTAGGGTTAGAGTTAGGGTTAGGGTTAGGGTTAGGGTTAGGGTTAGGGTTGGGAGTTAGGGTTAGGGTTAGGAGTTAGAGGTTAGGAGTTAGGGTTAAGGTTAAGTTAGGGTTAGGTTAGGAAGGTTTAGTTAGGGTTAGGGTTTAGGGGTTAGGAGTTAGGAGTTAGGGTTAGGAGTTAGGGTTAGGAGTTAGGGTTAGGGTTAGGAGGGTTAGGAGTTAGGGTCCAGGGTCAGGGTTAGGAGTTAGGGTTAGGGTTAGAGGTTAGGATTGGAGAGTTAGGGTTAGGGTTAGAGTTAGGAGTTAGGGTTAGGAGTTAGGAGTTAGAGGTTAGGAGTTAGGAGTTAGGGATTAGGAGTTAGGAGTTAGGGTTAGGAGTTAGGGTTAGGGTTAGGAGTTAGGGTTGAGTTAGAGGTTAGGGTTAGGAGTTAGGAGTTAGGGTTAGGGTTAGGGTTAGGAGGTTAGGGTTAGGAGTTAGGGTTAGGGTTAGGAGTTGAGTTAGGAGTTAGAGTTAGGGATTAGGTTACCAAGGTTAGGAGTTAGGGTTAGGAGTTAGGGTTAGGGTTAAGAGTTAAAGAGGTTAGGGTTAGGGTTAGGAGTTAGGAGTTAGGAGTTAGGAGTTAGGGTTAGGGTTAGGAGTTAGGGTTAGGAGTTACAGTGTAGAGGTTAGGGTTAGGAGTTAGGAGTTAGGGTTAGGGTTAGGAGTTAGGAGTTAGGGTTAGGAGTTAGGGTTAGGAGTTAGGAGTTAGGAGTTAGGAGATTAGGGTTAGGGTTAGGGTTAGGGTTAGGAGTTAGGGTTAGGGTTAGGAGTTAGGGTTAGGAGTTAGGAGTTAGGGTTAGGGAGTTAGGAGTTAGGAGTTAGGGTTAGGAGTTAGGAGTTAGGAGTTAGGAGTTAGGAGTTAGGAGTTAGGAGTTAGGAGTTAGGGTTAGGGTTAGGGTTAGGAGTTAGGGTTAGGTTAGGGTTTGAGGTTAGGAGGTTAGGGTTAGGGTTAGAGGTTAGGGTTAGGGTTAGGAGTTAGAGGTTAGGGATTAGGGTTAAGGTTAGGGTTAGGAGTTAGGGAGTTAGGGTTAGGGTTAGGGTTAGGGTTAGGGTTAGGGTTAGGGTTAGGGTTAGGAGTTAGGGTTAGGGTTAGGATTAGGGTTAGGAGTTAGGAGTTAGGGTTAGGAGTTAGGAGTTAGGAGTTAGGGTTAGGAGTTAGGAGTTAGGAGTTAGGGTTAGGGGTTAGGGTTAAGGGTTAGAGGTTAGGGTTAGAGTTGAGGAGTTAGGGTTAAGGTTAGGGTTGAGGTTAGGAGTTAGGAGGGTTAGGGGTTAGGGTTAGGGTTAGGAGTTAGGAGTTGAGTTGAGTTGGTTAGGGTTAGGGTTAGGGTTAGGGTTAGGGTTAGAGTTAGGGATTAGAGGTTAGGGTTAGGAGTTAGGGTTAGAGGTTAGGGTTAGGAGTTAGGGATTAGGGTTAGGAGTTAGAGGAGGTTAGGGTTAGGAGTTAGGAGTTAGAGGTTAGGAGTTAGGGTTAGGGTTAGGGTTAGGGTTAGGGTTAGGGGTTAGGAGTTAGGGTTAGGGTTAGGGTTGAGTTAGGGTTAAGGTTAAGAGTTAAGGGTTAGAGGGTTAGGAGTTAGGGTTAGGAGTTAGGAGTTAGGGTTAGGGTTAGGGTTAGGGTTAGGAGTTAGGAGTTAGGAGTTAGGAGTTAGGAGTTAGGGTTAAGGTTAGGGTTAGGGTTAGGGTTAGGGTTAGGAGTTAGGAGTTAGAGGTTAGGAGTTAGGGTTAGGGTTAGGGTTAGGAGTTAGGGTTAGGGTTAGGGTTAGGAGTTAGGGGTTAGGAGTTAGGAGTTAGGAGTTAGGAGTTAGGGGTTAGGGTTAGGGTTAGGGTTAGGGTTAAGGTTAGGAGTTAGGGTTAGGGTTAGGGTTAGGAGTTAGGGTTAGGAGTTAGGGTTAGGGTTAGGAGTTAGGGTTAGGAGTTAGGGATTAGGAGTTAGGGTTAGGGTTAGGAGTTAGAGTTAGGAGTTAGGGTTAGGGTTAGGGTTAGGGTTGGGAGTTAGAGTTAGGGTTAGGGTTAGGGTTAGTTAGGATTAGGGTTAGGGTTAGGAGTTAGGGTTAGGGTTAGGAGTTAGGGTTAGGATTAGGAGTTAGGAGTTAGGGTTAGGGTTAGGGTTAGGGTTAGGGGTTAGGGTTAGGGTTAGGGTTAGGGTTAGGGTTAGGGTTAGGGTTAGGGGTTAGGGTTAGGGTTAGGGTTAGGGTTAGGGTTAGGGTTAGGGTTAGGGTTAGGGTTAGGGTTAGGGTTAGGGTTAGGGTTAGGGTTAGGGTTAGGGGTTAGGGTTAGGGTTAGGGTTAGGGTTAGGGTTAGGGTTAGGGTTAGGGGTTAGGGTTAGGGTTAGGGTTAGGGTTAGGGTTAGGGTTAGGGTTAGGGTTGAGTTAGGAGTTAGGGTTAGGGTTAGGGTTAGGGTTAGGAGTTAGGAGTTAGGAGTTAGGGTTAGGAGTTAGGAGTTAGGGTTAGGGTTAGGGTTGAGGTTAGGGTTAGGAGTTAGGGTTAGGGTTAGGAGTTAGGAGTTAGGGTTAGGGTTAGGGTTAGGGTTAGGGTTAGGAGTTAGGGTTAGGGTTAGGGTTAGGGTTAGGGTTAGGGTTAGGGTTAGGGTTAGGAGTTAGGAGGTTAGGGTTAGGAGTTAGGGTTAGGGTTAGGGTTAGGGTTAGGAGTTAGGAGTTAGAGGTTAGGGTTAGGAGTTAGGGTTAGGGTTAGGGTTAGGAGTTAAGTTAGGGTTAGGAGTTAGGGTTAGGAGTTAGGAGTTAGGAGTTAGGGTTAGGGTTAGGAGTTAGGAGTTAGAGTTAGGGTTAGGAGTTAGGGTTAGGGTTAGGGTTAGGGTTAGGGTTAGGGTTAGGGTTAGGGTTAGGGTTAGGGTTAGAGTTAGGGTTGAGGGTTAGGATTGGTTAGGAGTTAGGGTTAGGGTTAGGGTTAGGAGTTAGGGTTAGGGTTAGGAGTTAGGGTTAGGGTTAGGGTTAGGGTTAGAGTTAGGAGTTAGGGTTAGGGTTAGGGTTAGGGTTAGGAGTTAGAGGTTAGGGTTAGGAGTTAGGAGTTAGGAGTTAGGGTTAGGGGAGTTAGGAGTTAGGAGTTAGGAATTAGGGTTAGGGTTAGGAGTTAGGAGTTAGGAGGTTAGGAGTTAGGAGGTTAGGAGTTGAGTTAGGGTTAGGAGTTAGGGTTAGGGTTAGGGTTAGGGTTAGGGTTAGAGGTTAGGGTTAGGGTTAGGGTTAGTTGAGTTAGGGTTAGGGTTAGGGTTAGGGTTAGGGTTAGGGTGAGATGTTAGGGTTAGGGTTAGGGTTAGGGTTAGGGTTAGGGTTAGGGTTAGGGTTAGGGTTAGGGTTAGGGTTAGGGTTAGGGTTAGGGTTAGGGTTAGGGTTAGGGTTAGGAGTTAGAGTTAGGGTTAGGGTTAGGGTTAGGAGTTAGGAGTTAGGGTTAGGGTTAGGGTTAGGGTTAGGGTTAGGAGTTAGGGTTAGGGTTAGGATTAGGAGTTAGGAGTTAGGAGTTAGAGTTAGGAGTTAGGAGTTGAGTTAGGGTTAGGGTTAGGATTTAGGGTTAGGGTTAGGGTTAGGGTTAGGGTTAGGGTTAGGGTTAGGGTTAGGGTTTAGGGTTAGGGTTAGGGTTAGGGTTAGGGTTAGGGTTAGGGTTAGGGTGGGGTTAGGGTTAGG
>CM045742.1:0-10000 GCA_024760905.1 Plotosus lineatus | reverse complement strand
GTTAGGAGTTAGGGTTAGGGTTAGGAGTTAGGGTTAAGGTTTAGGGTTAGGAGTTAGAGGTTAGGAGTTAGAGTTGAGGAGTTAGGAGTTAGGGTTAGGAGTTAGGGTTAAGGTTAGGAGTTAGGGTTAGGGTTAGGGTTAGGAGTTAGGAGTTAGGAGTTAGGAGTTAGGAGTTAGGAGTTAGGGTTAGGGTTAGGGTTAGAGTTAGGGTTAAGTTCAGGGTTAGGGTTAGGGTTAGTTAGGGTTAGGGTTAGGGATTAGGGTTAGGAGTTAGGAGGTTAGGGTTGAGGTTAGGGTTAAGGTTAGGAGTTAGGGTTAGGGTTAGGGTTAGGGTTGAGTTAGGGTTAGGGTTAGGGTTAGGGTTAGTTAGTTAGGAGTTAGGGTTAGAGTTAGGAGTTAGGGTTAGGGTTAGGGTTAGGGTTAGGGTTGAGTTAGGGTTAGGAGTTAGGGTTAGGAGGTTAGGGAGTTAGGAATGAGGGTTAGGGTTAGGGGTTAGGAGTTAGGGTTAGGGTTAGAGTTAAGGTTAAGGTTAAGATTAGGAGTTAAGGTTAGAGTTAGGTTAGTTAGGGTTAGGGTTGAGTTAGGAGTTAGGGTTAGAGTTAGGGTTAGGAGTTAGAGTTAGGAGTTAGGTTAAAGGTTAGGAGTTAGGGTTAGAGTTAGGAGTTAGGGTTAGGAGTTAGGGTTAGGGAGTTAGGGTTAGGGTTAGGGTTAGTTAGGGTTAGGAGTTAGGGTTAGGAGTTAGGAGTTAGGGTTGAGTTAGGGTTAGGAGTTAGGAATTGAGTTAGGGTTAGGAGTTAGGAGTTAGGGTTAGGGTTAGGAGTTAGGGTTAGAGTTAGGGTTAGAGTTAGGGTTAGAGTTAGGGTTAGGGTTAGGGTTAGGAGTTAGAGGGTTAGGGTTAGGAGTTAGGGGTTAGGGTTAGGAGTTAGGGTTAGGGTTAGGGTTAGAAGGGTTAGGATTAGGGTTAGGAGTTAGGAGTTAGGAGGTTGGGGTTAGGGTTGAGTTAGAGTTAGGGTTAGGGTTGAGTTAGGGTTAGGGTTAGGAGTTAGGGTTAAGTTATGAGTTAGGAGTTAGGAGTTAGAGTTAGGAGTTAGGAGTTAGAGTTAGGGTTAGGAGTTAGGGTTAGGAGTTAGGGTTAGGGTTAGGAGTTAGGGTTAGAAGTTAGGGTTAGGGTTAGGGTTAGGAGTTAGGGTTAGGGTTAGGAGTTAGGGTTAGGGTTAGGGTTAGGGTTAGAGGTTAGGGTTAGGGTTAGGGTTAGAGGTTAGGGTTAGGGTTAGGGTTAGGGTTAGGGTTAGGAGTTAGGAGTTGAGGTTAGGGTTAGGAGTTAGGGTTAGGGTTAGGGTTAGGAGTTAGGAGTTGGGGTTAGGGTTAGGAGTTAGGGTTAGGGTTAGGGTTAGGAGTTAGGGTTAGGGTTAGGAGTTAGGAGTTAGGGTTAGGGTTAGGAGATTAGGAGTTAGGAGTTAGGGTTAGGGTTAGGGTTAGGGTTAGGAGTTAGGAGTTAGGAGTTAGGAGTTAGGGTTAGGGTTAGGAGTTAGGAGTTAGGAGTTAGGAGTTAGGTTAGGGTTAGGGTTAGGGTTAGGGTTAGGGTTAGGGTTAGGATTAGGAGGTTGGGGTTAGGGTTAGGGTTGAGGTTGGGGTTAGGGTTAGGGTTAGGGTTAGGGTTAGAGTTAGGGTTAGGAGTTAGGGTTGAGGTTAGGAGTTAGGGTTAGGGTTAGGAGTTAGGGTTAGAGTTAGGGTTAGGTTAGGGTTAGGGTTAGGAGTTAGGGTTAGGGTTAGGGTTAGGGTTAGGGTTAGGGTTAGGAGTTAGGGTTAGGGTTAGGAGTTAGGGTTAGAAGGTTAGGAGTTAGGGTTAGGAGTTAGGGTTAGGAGTTAGGGAGACTGGATTAGGAGTTAGGGTTAGGAGTTAGAAAGGTTAGGAGTTAGGAGTTAGGGTTGAGTTAGGGTTAGGGTTAGGGTTAGGGTTAGAGGTTAGGGTTGAGGTTAGGGTTAGGGTTAGGGTTAGGGTTAGAGGTTAGGGTTAGGGTTAGGGTTAGGAGTTAGGGTTAGGGTTAGGGTTAGGGTTAGGGTTAGGGTTAGGGTTAGGGTTAGGAGTTAGGAGTTAGGAGTTAGGGTTAGGAGGTTAGGGTTAGGGTTAAGGTTAGGAGTTAGGAGTTAGGGTTAGGGTTAGGGGTTAGGGTTAGGAGTTAGGAGTTAGGTTAAGGTTAGGGTTAGGAGTTGGAGTTAGGGTTAGGAGTTAGGGTTAGGAGTTAGGAGTTAGGGTTAGGGTTAGGGTTAGGAGTTAGGGTTAGGGTTAGGGTTAGGGTTAGGGTTAGGGTTAGGAGTTAGGGTTAGGGTTAGGGTTAGGGTTAGGGTTAGGAGTTAGGGTTAGGGTTAGGGTTAGGAGTTAGGGTTAGGGGTTAGGGTTAGGAGTTAGGGTTAGGGTTAGAGGTTAGGGTTAGGGTTAGGGTTAGAGGTTAGGGTTAGGGTTAGGGTTAGGGTTAGGGTTAGGAGTTAGGGTTAGGAGTTAGGGTTAGGGTTAGGGTTAGGAGTTAGGAGTTAGAGGTTAGGGTTAGGGTTAGGGTTAGGAGTTAGGGTTAGGAGTTAGGAGGTTAGGAGTTAGGGATTAGGATTAGGAGTTAGAGTTAGGGTTAGGAGTTAGGAGTTAGAGTTAGGAGTTAGAGGTTAGGAGTTAGAGGTTAGGAGTTAGGAGTTAGGGTTAGGGTTAGGGTTAGGGTTAGGAGTTAGGGTTAGGGGTTAGGAGGTTAGGGTTAGGGTTAGGGTTAGGAGTTAGGGTTAGGGTTAGGGTTAGGAGTTAGGGTTGGGGTTAGGGTTAGGGTTAGAGGTTAGGGTTAGGGTTAGGGTTAGGGTTAGGAGTTAGGGTTAGGGGTTAGGGTTAGGGTTAGGGTTAGGAGTTAGGAGTTAGGGTTAGGAGTTAGGGTTAGGAGTTAGGGTTAGGGTTAGGGTTAGGAGTTAGGAGTTAGGAGTTAGGGTTAGGAGTTAGGGTTAGGAGTTAGGAGTTAGGAGTTAGGAGTTAAGGTTAGGGTTAGGGTTAGGAGTTAGGGTTAGGGTTAGGGTTAGAGGTTAGGGTTAGGGTTAGGAGTTAGGAGTTAGGGTTAGGAGTTAGGGTTAGGTTAGATTGGGGTTAGGAGTTAGGGTTAGGGTTAGGGTTAGGAGTTAGGGTTAGGGTTAGGGTTAGGAGTTAGAGTTAGGAGTTAGGGTTAGGGTTAGGGTTAGGGTTAGGGTTAGGGTTAGGGTTAGGGTTAGGGTTAGAGGTTAGGGTTAAGGTTGGGGTTAGGGTTAGGGTTAGAGTTAGGGTTGAGTTGAGTTAGGGTTAGGGTTAGGGTGAAGTTAGGAGTTAGGAGTTAGGGTTAGGAGTTAGGAGTTAGGGTTAGGAGTTAGGGTTAGGGTTAGGGTTAGGGTTAGGGTTAGGAGTTAGGGTTAGGGTTAGGGTTGAGGGATTAGGGTTAGGGTTAGGGTTAGGGTTAGGAGTTAGGGTTAGAGGTTAGGAGTTAGGAGTTAGGGTTAGGGTTAGAGTTGCAGGAGTTAGGGTTAGGGTTAGGAGTTAGGGTTAGGGTTAGGGTTAGGGTTAGGGTTAGGGTTAGGAGTTAGGGTTAGGGTTAGGAGTTAGGAGTTAGGGTTAGGGTTAGGGTTAGGGTTAGGGAGTTAGGGTTAGGGTTAGGGTTAGGTTAGGGTTAGGAGTTAGGGTTAGAAGTTTAGGGTTAGGGTTAGGGTTGAGTTAGGAGTTAGGGTTAGGAGTTAGGGTTAGGGTTAGGGTTAGGAGTTAGGAGTTAGGAGTTAGGGTTAGGGTTAGGAGTTAGGGTTAGGAGTTAGGAGGTTAGGGTTAGGGTTAGAGGTTAGGGTTAGGAGTTAGGGTTAGGGTTAGGAGTTAGGGTTAGGAGTTAGGGTTAGGAGTTAGGGTTAGGGTTAGGAGGATTAGGGTTAGGGTTAGGGTTAGGGTTAGGGTTAGAGGTTAGGGTTAGAGAGGTTAGAGTTAGGAGTTAGGGTTAGGGTTAGGGTTAGGGTTAGGGTTAGGGTTACCAGGTTAGGTTAGGGTTAAGGTTAGGGTTAGGAGGATTAGGGTTAGGAGTTAGGAGTTAGGGTTAGGGTTAGAGGTTAGGGTTAGGAGTTAGGAGTTAGGAGTTAGGAGTTAGGGTTAGGAGTTAGGGTTAGGAGTTAGGGTTAGGGTTAGGAGTTAGGAGTTAGGGTGCAGGAGTTAGGGTTAGGGTTAGGGTTAGGGGTTGAATTGGGTTAGGGTTAGGGTTAGGAGTTAGGGTTAGGAGTTGAATTGGGTTAGGATTTAGGAGTTAGGGTGGGAGTTAGGAGTTAGGAGTTAGGGTTGAGTTGAGTTAGGAGTTAGGAGTTAGGGTGGGAGTTAAGGTTAGGGTTAGGGTTAGGAAGTTAGGAGTTAGGGTTAGGAGTTAGGAGTTAGGAGTTAGGAGTTAGGAGTTAGGAGGGTTAGGGTTAGAGGTTAGGGTTAGGAGGTTAGGAGTTAGGAGTTAGGGGTTAGGAGTTAGAAGTTAGGGTTAGAGTTAGGGTTAGGGTTAGGGTTAGGAGTTAGGGTTCAGGAGTTAGGGTTAGGAGTTAGGGTTACAGGAGTTAGGAGTTAGAGATTAGGAGTTAGGAGTTAGGGGTTAGGAGTTAGGGTTAGGTGGAGTTAGGGTTAGGAGTTAGGAGTTAGGGTTAGGGTTGAGTTAGAGGTTGGGAGTTAGGGTTAGGGTTAGGGTTAGGGGTTAGGGTTAGGGTTAGGGTTAGGGTTAGAGGTTAGGGAGGTTAGGGTTAGGAGTTAGGAGTTAGGAGTTAGGGTTAGGGATTGAAGGGTTAGGGTTAGGGTTAGGGTTAGGGTTAGGAGTTGGGTTAGGAAGGGTTAGGAGTTAGGAGTTAGGGTTAGGAGTTAGGGTTAGGAGTTAGGAGTTAGGAGTTAGGTGAGTTAGGAGTTAGGAGTTAAGGTTAAGATTGCAAGGATTAGGAGTTAGGGTTAGGAGTTAGGTTGGAGTTAGGAGTTAGGGTTAGGAGTTAGGGGTTAGGAGTTAGGGTTTAGGGACGTTAGGGTTAGGAGTTAGGGTTAAGTTGAGGTTAGGGTTAGGGTTAGGGTTAGAGGTTAGGGTTAGGAGTTAGGGTTAGGAGTTAGGAGGTTAGGAGTTCAGGGTTAGGAGTTAGAGGTTAGGAGTTAGGGGTTAGGAGGTTAGGAGTTAGAGGGTTAGGGTTAGGGTTAGGGTTAGGAGTTAGGAGTTAGGAGTTAGGGTTAGGAGTTAGGAGTTAGGAGTGGAGTTAGGGTTAGGAGTTAGGAGTTAGGGTTAGGAGTTAGGGTTAGGGTTAGGAGTTAGGAGATTGAGGTGAGTTAGGAGTTAGGAGATTAGAGGTTAGGAGTTAGTTGAGTTAGGAGTTAGGGTTAGGAGTTAGGAGGTTAGGGTTAGGTTGAGTTGAGGGTTAGGAGTTAGGAGTTAGGGGTTAGGAGTTAGGGTTAGGGTTAGGAGGGTTAGGGTTAGGGTTAGGGTTAGAAGGTTAGATTGAGTTAGGAGTTAGGAGGTTAGTTGAAGGTTAGGAGTTAGGAGTTAGGGTTAAGTTGGGTTAGGAGTTCAGGAAGTTGGGTTAGTTGGGGTTAGGAGTTAGGGTTAGGAGTTAGGAGTTAGGGTTAGGAGTTAGGGGTTAGGAGTTAGGGTTAGGAGTTAAGGTGCAGAGGTTAGGAGATTAGGAGTTAGGAAATTAGAGATTGGATTAGGAGATTAGGGGTTAGGGATTAGATTGGGAGTTAGGAGTTAGGGTTAGGAGTTAGGAGTTAGGAGTTAGGGTTAGGAGTTAGGGTTAGAGTTGAGTTAGGAGGTTAGGAGTTAGGAGTTAGGAGTTAGGGTTAGGGTTGAGTTAGGGTTAGGAGTTAGGGTTAGGGTTAGGAGTTAGGGGTTAGAGGTTAGGGTTAGGAGTTAGGGTTAGGAGTTAATGGGTTAGGGTTAGGAGTTAGGGTTAGGGTTAGGGTTAGGGTTGAGGTTAGGGGTTAGGGGTTGAAGTTAGATTGAGATTAGGGTTAAATTCAAAGTGGGAAGTTAGGGTTAGGGTTGATTGAGTTAGGGTTAGGAGGTTAGGGTTAGGGTTAGGAGTTAGGAGTTAGGAGTTTAGGGTTAGGAGTTAGGGTTAGGGTTAGGGTTAGGGTTAGGAGTTAGGAGTTAGGAGTTAGGGTTAGGGTTAGGAGTTAGGAGTTGAGGGTTAGGGTTAGAGTTGAGGTTGAGGATTAGGGTTGGGGTTAAGGGTTAGGAGTTAGGGGTTAGGGTTAGAGGTTAGGAGTTAGGGTTAGGAGTTAGGAGTTAGGAGTTGGGGTTAGGAGTTAGAAGGTTAGGAGTTAGGAGTTAGGAGTTAGGGTTAGGAGTTAGGGTTAGGAGTTAGGGTTAGGGATTAGGGTTAGGGTTGAGGTTAGGGTTAGGAGTTAGGGTTAGGGTTAGGGTTAGGAGTTAGGGTTAGGAGTTAGAGGTTAGGGTTAGGAGTTAGGGTTAGGGTTAGGGTTAGGGTTAGAGGTTAGGAGTTAGGGTTAGGAGTTAGAGTTGAGTTAGGGTTAGGTTGAGTTAGGGTTAGGGTTAGGAGTTAGGGTTAGGAGTTAGGAGTTAGAGTTGAGTTAGGGTTAGGAGTTAGGAGTTAGGAGTTAGAGGTTAGGGTTTAGGAGTTAGGGGTTAGGGTTAGGGTTAGATTAGAGTTAGGAGTTAGGGATTAGGAGTTAGGGTTAGGGTTAGGGTTAGGGTTAGGGTTAGGAATTTAGGGTTAGGAGTTAGGGTTAGGAGTTAGGAGTTAGGGTTAGGGTTAGGGTTAGGGTTAGGAGTTAGGGGTTAGGAGTTAGGGTTAGGAGTTAGGGTTAGGAGTTAGGGTTAGGGTTAGGGTTAGGGTTGGGAGTTAGGGTTAGTTTAGGAGTTAGGAGTTAGGGTTAGGGTTAGGGTTAGGAGTTAGGGTTAGGGTTAGGGTTGAGTTAGGAGTTAGGAGTTAGAGGTTAGGGTTAGAGGTTAGGGTTAGGGTTAGGAGTTAGGAGTTAAATTAAAAGTTAAAGTCAAAATTGGAAAATTAGGTATAGGTAGTTATGGTTATTAGTTAAGTATTAGCAACAAAAGTTAGCAATGTTATTCATTAGTATTATTCATATTCCATGATTATTATTGAATCTGAGACCATTAAAATTAAAATTAAGACATTAGATTAGGATTAGTATATCTTATATTAATTAGGAGTATTCAAATCTAAGATCAGTTGATTGATGAGTTAGCATCAGTTATGGTGTGTTAGGAATTAAAGTTAGGGTTAGGAGTTGAAGGTGTGGGTTCATCAGCAGGGTGGGTGGGGTTAGGGTTAGGGTTCTGGGGATGGGGAGCAGAGTGGGAGTTAGGAGATTCCAAGGAGTTAGGGTTAGAGTTAGGGTTGAGTTAGGAGTTAGGGTTAGGAGTTAGGAGTTAGGAGTTAGGAGTTAGGAGTTAGGGTTAGGGTTAGGGTTAGGAGTTAGGGTTAGGGTTAGAGGGTTAGGAGTTAGGAGTTGAAGGGTTGAGGTTAGGTTAGGGATTAGGAGTTAGAGGTTAGGAGTTAGAGTTAGGAATTAGGAATTAGGAGTTAGGAGTTAGAGTGAGGAGGTTAGGAGTTAGGGTTAGAGTTAGATTGGAGTGCAGAGTTAGAGTTTAGGGTTAGGAGTTAGGAGTTAGGAGTTAGGAGTTAGGAGTTAGGGTTAGGAGTTAGGGTTAGGAGTTAGGGTTGGGGTTAGGAGTTAGGAGGTTAGAGGTTAGGAGTTAGGAGTTGGGGTTAGGGTTAGGGTTAGGGTTAGGGTTAGGGTTAGGAGTTAGGAGTTGGGGTTAGGGTTAGAGGTTAGGGTTAGGGTTAGGGTTAGGGTTGGGGTTAGAGGTTAGGATTAGGGTTAGGGTTAGGAGGTTAGGGTTAGGGTTAGGGTTAGGAGTTAGGAGTTAGGGTTAGGGTTAGGGTTAGGGTTAGGAGTTAGGGTTAGGGTTAGGGTTAGGAGTTAGAGGTTCAGGGTTAGGAGTTAGGGACTTAGAGGTTAGGAGTTAGATTAAATTAGGAGTTAGGAGTTGGAGTTAGAATTTAGGTTAGGAGTTAGGAGTTAGGAATTTAGGGTTAGAGGTTAGGGTTAGGGTTAGGAGTTAGGAGTTAGAGTTAGGGTTGGGAGTTAGGAGTTGAGGTTAGGGTTGGGAGTTGAGGTTAGAGGTTAGGGTTGAGGTTAGGGTTAGGTTGGAGTTAGGGTTAGGAGTTAGGGTTAGGGTTAGAGGTTAGGAGTTAGGGTTAGGAGTTAGGGTTAGGAGTTGGGAGTTAGGGATTAGGGTTAGGAGTTAGGAGTTAGGGTTAGGAGTTAGGAGTTAGAAGGTTAAGGGTTAGGGTTAGGAGTTAGGAGTTAGGAGTTAGGGTTCGAGTTAGGAGTTAGGAGTTAGGAGTTAAGATTTAGGAGTTAAAGGAGATTAGGGTTAGAGGTTAGAGGTTAGGAGTTAGGGTTAGGGTTAGGAGTTAGGGTTAGAGGTTAGGTTGGGGTTAGGGTTAGGGTTAGGGTTAGGATTAGGGTTAGGGTTAGGGTTAGGGTTAGGGTTAGGGTTAGGAGTTAGGGTTAGGGTTAGGGTTAGGGTTAGGAGTTAGAGTTAGGAGTTAGGAGTTGAGTTAGGGTTAGGGTTAGGGTTAGGGTTAGAATTGAGTTAGAGGTTAGGAGTTAGGAGTTAGGAGTTAGGAGTTAGGGTTAGGAGTTAGGGTTAGGGTTAGAGTTAGGGTTAGAGTTAATTGGAGTTAGGGTGCAGTTAGAATTAGAGTTAGAGTTAGGAGATTTAGAGTTAGGAGTTAGGGTTAGGGTTAGGGTTAGGGTTGAGTTAGGGTTAGGGTTAGGGTTAGGAGTTAGAGGTTAGGGTTAGGAGTTGGGGTTAGGGTTAAGGGTTAGGGTTAGGAGGTTGGGAGTTTGGGGTTAGGAGTTAGGAGTTAGGGTTGAGTTAGGGTTAGGATTAGGAGTTAGAGTTAGGACTAAGGGTTAGGGGACTAGGGTTAGGGTTAGGGTTGAGTTGAAGGTTAGGGTTAGTTGAGTTAGGTGTTAGGGTTAGGAGTTAGGAATTGGAGTTAGGGTTAGGGTTAGGGTTAGGGTTAGGGTTAGGAGTTAGGGTTAGGAGTTAGGAGTTAGGAGTTAGGAGTTAGGAATTAGGAGTTAGGGTTAGGGTTAGGAGTTAGGAGTTAGGAGTTAGGAGTTAGGGTTAGGGTTAGGAGTTAGGAGGTTAGGAGTTAGGAGTTAGGGGTTAGGGTTAGGGTTGAGTTAGGGTTAGGAGGTTAGGGTTGGAGGAGTTAGTTGAGTTAGAAGGTTAGGGTTAGGGTTAGGGTTAGGGTTAGGAGTTAGGAGTTAGGGTTAGGAGTTAGGAGTTAGAGGTTAGGAGTTGAGTTAGGGTTAGGGTTAGGAGTTAGATTAGATTGATTGGAGATTAGGGAGATTAGGGATTAGGGTTAGGAGTTAGGGTTAGGGTTGGAGATTGGAGATTGAGATTGGTTAGGAGTTGAGTTAGGGTTAGGGTTAGGGTTAGGGTTAGGAGTTAGGGTTAGGAGGTTAGGAGTTAGGAGTTAGGGTTAGGAGTTAGGAGTTAGGAGTTAGGAGTTAGAGGATTGCAGGAGTTAGGAGTTAGGAGTTAGAAGGTTAGGGTTAGGGTTAGGGTTGAGTTAGGGTTAGGAGTTAGGAGTTAGGAGTTAGGAGTTAGGAGTTAGGGTTAGTTAGGTTGAGTTGAGGTTAGGGTTAGGGGTTAGGGTTAGGAGTTGGGAGTTAGGAGTTGGGAGTTGGGAGTTAGGAGTTAGGAGTTAGGGTTAGGAGTTAGGGTTAGGGTTAGGAGTTAGGGTTAGAGGTTAAAGGTTAGGAGTTAGAGGAGTTAAAGGAGTTAAGGTTAGGGTTAGGAGTTAGGAGTTAGGAGTTAGGGTTAAGGTTAGGAGTTGGGGATCAGAGGTTAGGGTTAGGAGTTAGGAGTTAGGAGTTAGGGTTAGGGTTGAGTTAGGAGTTAGAGTTAGGAGTTAGGAGTTAGGGTTAGGAGTTGAGGTTAGGAGT